>JACXGM010004032.1:6267-39701 GCA_016801145.1 Umbra pygmaea | reverse complement strand
TGCAGTTGAATGCAGTGTACAGAGTAGCAGGCAAATACAATGTAATAAGTTAACACTAGTATGACAGTGCAAATGGTAACTGTGCAAATAAAATATAACAACAATGTAATTAAACTAAAATAATGTTCAAGTAAGTATGTACACAAAGGTGCTTATTTGGAAAATACTAAAGTAACGGATCAGATAGGGAAAGGTAGTGTCCATGTAAGGGGGGGGTCAGCAGGTGCAATGGTTGAAGAGAAGCTCTGATAATCGAGATTTAAAGGAAGTGAGGGGGACAGTGGTCACGAGTTTCAAAGTCTTCTGTAGCTCGTTCCAGTCGTTAGCTGCGGCAAATTGGAATGAATTTCGGCCAAAAGAGGTGTGGGCTTTTGGAGTGATCAGGGAGATGTACCTGGATGAACGCAGGTTACGGGAGGGTGAGGCAATGGTGAGGAGTGAGTTCAGGTAAGGGGGGGTTAATCTTAGGATTGATTTGTAAATTAGGTGATACCAGTGGGTCAGGCGCCGAGTGTGTAAAGAGGGCCAGTCCACTAGTGCATATAGGTCGCAGTGGTGGGTGTTAAATGGGGCATTGGTAATAAATCGGATGGCACAATTATAGACTACGTCTAGCTTTTTAAGTAGGGAGGTAGAGGCAGTTTTGTAAATGACATCCCCGAAATCAAGGATTGGAAGGATGGTCATTTTTACCAGGGTCTTTTTGGCAGCATAGGTGAAGGAGGCCTTGTTTCTGAATAGAAAGCCAATCCTAGATTTTATTTTAGATTGGAGGATGTTAATGTGACGCTGGAAAGAGAGTAAACATATGAAAATATGTAAATGAATAGGTTAGTCTACAAAACATACTTAGAAATTAAATAAAACAAATGGAAACTTTTTTAAATTCTTTATTTAACTCAATCATGTTAAGATACATCTGAAGTCATTGACAAGATTCCATTGCCTGATAAAAGAAAGTTAACAGGTAAAATTGTTCTGTTGCTTGAAAAGTCCCTGATTAAAAGAAAAACTAAAACATACAGCAGATTACTCGGATGTTAAAACTCAAAACGTCAGTTCTGATATAATCTTTCTCTACCTCGCCTTCTCATCCAACACACAGTTTGTGTTTCACTTTAAAACTCAACAAATATTTGATAAATTAATGCTTATTTAACGTGGTACATTTCAAATCTACACAGATTATTACTACTTTAACGATTTCACATCAGCAACTGAAAGCATGAGCAGCAGGTTCCACATGGTCATTATCCATGCTCTGATTTTCTCGAAACTCTTAAAACCTCAACCCACTATGTACCTCAAACCATGGCTTCAGTACTGGGCCATGACGACACAATTCCAAACAGTGTGCAAAACAAGAGTGTGGTACGGAACGAGATATTTTCCTTCAGATCTTGTATTTTTACTTGGACTTGGCGAACCCCACTCTGTCGTTGTCCCGGTCGAACACAGTGTAGTACTGGCCAATGAATACATCTCCCAGAATCCACAGGGGCCCTGCAGGAGCAGGGATGTCAAGGCCCATGAAGCCACTCAGACAAATGGTCTTACCAGCCTGGCTCTCCTGGAGGGGGAAGGAATACAGAGACGCACAATCAGACGCGGGGCATAAGGGGAAGGAATACAAAGACGCACAATCAGACGCAGGGCATAAGGGGAAGGAATACAAGGACGCAGGGCATAAGGGGAAGGAATACAAAGACGCACAATCAGACGCAGGGCATAAAGGGAAAGAATACAGGGACGCAGGGCATATGGGGAAGGAATACAGAGACGGACAATCAGACACAGGGCATAAAGGGAAAGAATACAGGGACGCAGGGCATATGGGGAAGGAATACAGAGACGGACAATCAGACACAGGGCATAAGGGGAAGGAATACAGAGATGTACAATCACACGCAGGGCCAAGTCAGTGTTTCGTAGATTTAACAAGGTAATGGATCCTCTAACACGAATCGCATCTTAACCTGTCCAGTAAAAATTGTTGGTTTGTATTTTTTTTTGCAGTATTTGAGAATATTACTGTGTTCTGCCCAATAAATTACTATAATTATTTTTAATGTATTCAAATGGTGGCAAAATAACCAGGGGTCCACAAATACAAACTGAATAGATAAAAACAGCTATGCGAATAGAAAAGAAGCACAACAAATGAATGGCATCATGACTGGAATGGCCAAACTGAAGGTAAATACTGTTGCCAACCAACAGACGGGTTGCCTGTAAGCCAGCATTATGCACTGGTAACTGTTGAAAGCTGATTTATTCCTCAGACGCACATTCAAAATCAATGTGTGTTTTCTTATGCGTTTCAGAGAATGGCTCAGAAAACCAAACAACAAGCTTTTTGTTTTGTGGATTTGACAGGTGGGCGCAGCTGAACAGAGACCTTACTGTTGTTGAATTAGACTAACTCCTCACTGCCCTCTTCTGGACATTCTATGTATAACCACTAAGTGCAAATAAAGTGCTAGAGAAAAAAAAAAGGTAAATGTTTAGAAAAAAGAAACATTGCCAAAAACGGGAGAGTGTGAGAAAGTGGGCAACACTCACCTGGAGGACATATTGCTCTGGGGTCAGAGTGAAGGACTTTCCTCTCAGGTTAAATGTGATAACTGGCATTGTGGGAATCTTGTCACATTTCACCATGTACTGAAACACAAGCATAATCAGTGGGCGTGCTACGCTTACAAGGAAACATTTCAATGTGCCATTTTTAAAACCTGAATTTACATTTACATTTTAGTCAGCTTTCAATTGGCTCATTTGTCCCACTGTAACTACTGCCCAGGTGTTTACTGCAAATTACAATGTGTTGTCAGTCAACTTGACTGGTAGAAAAAATGTAAATATTATTATTAATAATAATAATAATAATAATAATAATAATAATAATAATAATAATAATAATTAAGCAGTCTCTCTTCTCCAGAGCAACTTACATTAATACCAGGGGCCAATTAGGGTAAAGAACTCTGGAGCCGATTCGTTAACTTTCCGAATACAAGTCTAACTCCATAACTACTGAGCCACCTGATGCCACAAATGTTAGGATGAGCAACTAGCCGCTAAAGAGCAGCTACTATTCACCTCTCCCTGGATGAGTGGGATGGCCCCTATGGCTTTCTGCAGGGCCTTGACCTCCGCCGTGGGGCCGGTGATGAGGGACGTGCCGGTATCAACAATGGCCTCACAGCCGTCCTTGCACAGAGTAAGCTGGCTCCCAACACCCATGCTGCCAACGCACAAAATTCAGGCCAATAAGGTATTTGCCAACACACACAACATTCAATTACAAGCCTGCATTACCTGTTTGGCTGACTTTAAAACCGTGAACAGAGAGGCCTTAACAGATCATGTTCTAACAGGAAGTTCATACTTTGTTCATAGTTCTGGGATATGAAAAACGTAAAGGTGGACGATGGCCCACCTGTCCATGTGAATTTGCCAGTAGGCCTGGCGTGTGATGTTCAGGTAGTGAAAGTCTCCGCTGTAGTACTTTGGGTCGGTCCCACCAAGAAGAAGCTCCCCGCCGGGCTGCGTAGCTGGGTTCCTAGCAACAACACCAGACAGGTATTACTACATTCAGATATTTCTGCAAATGGGAAACAAACTTAGGATATCAACTGATGATTTCCATCGTCACAAAATTATTTTTCAGTTTTTTTAGTCCAAGACTAAGCTTCATCTGTGTGCAGGAAAGTAACTCTAAATGAGTAAATGTGAGGCACTTTGCTCTCCCTCTAGCCTCGCGAGGTCAACTGAAACCTCATGCGGACATTCAAACGGTACCCGGGTATCAGTCTGGCAGTCTGAGGAATCAAATTGTTTGGGAACGTTTAGCAACATTCATTTGAATGTGATTGGATCCACATGTAGCCAATCAGAAACACAAACATTGTTATTTTTTTAAATGTTGTTCATGTGCTTCTTGTATTCGACATTGCCTAAATTAAACCCTGATTAGTGCCGATTGGACCGGGTAAATGCAGACGATTGGATGCTTCCAGACCGATACCTGTTTGAATGCATGCTTGCATTATTAGGCAGCACTGTGAAGCTTCTGTCTCACCTGTTGAGGTAAAAAGAGAAGACGTTCTGTTCCACCTTCTTTTGACTCATAAGATTATCGAAGGGTGGGATAACCCCGTCCACTGAGATACGGGGATAGGCCATGCCCAGGATGCCATCAAACTTGGCAGCAATGAAGGCCACACCTGGTTGCTTGATGGCCTCGCCAAACACCTGCTTTTCTATTGCGAGACCTCCAATCTGAAAGACACACACTCAACTGTTTAAGGCTAGTAAATATCAGCAGGTCATTTAATGCAAAGATAGGAGCAGAATCAATTATCTCTTTCAAATAATTTCAAGTTGGGAGGCAAGATGATTTGTAGATCAGTGATTCAGTCAGAAGCAATAAATGTAATAGAGTAGTTAATAAGATCAAATGTTAAGCACTTCACTGGGAAATAAATGTTTATTGTGACAATTTTTTAAGTGAGAAAATTGTCACAAAAAATGGAATGTAGACAAATTATTGGCCGATTGTCAGCTGTTTGCAAGAAGAAATCGAACAAAAGCAATTGAAATAACACAGCGAAAGCTTCAAGTGGTTTCCCCAAATTCAACTGCAAATACAACTGATAATGACTTCTCCAGTCTCAAAATGATTCAACCCCTTCATCTTTAGTACTTAGTAGAGCACCATTTTGCACCATCAATGCAAAGCAGCCCCAGAGCATGACCAAGCCACCACCATGGTTGACTGTCGGCAGAGTGTACTTTTCAGCATATACATCATTCTTCTTCATCCTCCAGACATACTGCTGATCCATCATGCCAATAATTTCCATTTTTGTTTCATCACTCCACAGAACAGAATCCCCAAACCTCTGTGGCTTCTTTATATGAATTTGAGTATATTGAAGCAAATTATTCTTGTGCTTTTGGGTCAGTAGTTGTGTATGTCTTGGAGTTCTGGCATGGAAACCTTCTATGTTTAGTGCACGCCTTACTGTGCTCAGTGAAACTTCAGTGCCTGTTGCCACCAAGTTTTGCGGCAGGTCTTTTGCAGTCACTCAAGGTTTTTTCACAACCTGCCATCTCAGAAATCCCTTTTCTGCCCCGTCCAGGTAATGGAACCACTGTTCCGTTAAATTTGAACTTACAAACTATCCTTTCAATGGTGTCTCTGGGAACATTTCGTGCCATTGCAATATTTCTGTATCCTGTTCCTTGTTTGTGAAGGGCAACTATCTTGTCTCTTAACTTTTTGGACCATTCTTTTCACTCAGCCATGTTTTTTAACACGCAGTCAAACATGACTCTCAACAAACCCATAGCCACTTCAGGTGTTTCATGTGTTCCAGATTATTTGCCTCTGCTTGGGACAACACCTATTTTACATATTTGTGCTGTTGTGAGAGATTCCATTCAGGGGGTTGAATAGTTGTGAGACTGGAGAAGTCATATTAAGTTGTATTTTCCATTGGATTGGAAACCACTTCATTCATTGTGTTGAGATATTTGAATTGCTTTTGTTTGATTTGTTCATTGCAAACAGCTGAAAGTCTGAACATGATAAAACACTTATTTGGAATGAGAGTTGAATGATGTTGATTGCAACTATAAGTTTTTGTAGATTTTTGTAGAGAATTTCAAAAAGGAAAAAAAATAACAATATACATTTCAACTGTTGGTTTACAGTTTGTCAAATTAATATCATGAACCTGTTGCTCGAAGCGAGAGGCACATTCTACTTGTTGGCCAGTAAATAGACATTTCACACCTGTGATCATCTTCCTACCGTGCATTTATCCTGGCTGAGGTAGCCGGACAGACTCCCAGACCCATACTGAATGGCAAACGCAGTTCCGTTCTTCACGTAGGTGCTGGACTTGTCTCCGTTATACTTGTGATGAAGCACTGAGTCAGAGAGGTGAAGAGTCATTGCAGTTTAAGTGTTTTTTTAAGTAAATGTATGGAAACAGAGAGCTTCAATGGCATTAGTTAATGCATCAGTTTTTTGTCAGGGAAATCACAGGCCTTTGCACAGGATTTACAAACTGTAATCTAACACAAAGTGCAACATACTTTATAAAACAACAATAACAATGAATTTGATTAATCAAAACACATAAAATGATCACAGTATGTGTTTTGATGGCATAGGCTTAAGGCAGCTATGTGCAAAAGTTAAGGAAAGATAAAAATTAAGCATTAAACTTCTGTTCCAATAACGTGTCCGAAGCACTCCAGCAGTGCGATGTGGCTGGCTGAGTGGAGCGCTTGGAGGAAAACAAGCAAACCCAGGTCAGCTACATCAAAAATCTGTCTTCTTAGAAAGTATTTAATCCTAACATAAGGTACTTATGCTGCTTTAACGTGTCCAGTTGGGGGGGGCAAAAGGATCTCATTGCGCCTGTTGTTGCCATTGTTCTACATAACAAAACCTACCTTTTAAGCGTGGCATTAACTGGGATCAGAAATTCAATGAGTAGGTACTTTAAGTCAATGTTAAAAATTGGAATCACAATTTGAAAATGATTAAATGTAGTAATTTGGTTGGAAGATCAACTAAATTATTTGAATTTATAGTGTTATACATTAAGTTATGGTTTGAATAAAATGCATTATTATGTTCCTGCAACGTTATGGAAGTGCAAAGGAACTCCTCAGTCTGTTTGAATCCATCGGCTGTTTCTGCAAATTACAGGCAAATTAGTTCACTACAAAACAAGATGCTAAGTAGCTGGTACCTCTAGAAATAAAATGTAAGTAAACCCAAAGACACAAAGGTGTCAAGATTTTTCCCAGACAGGGTAAATAATATTACTATTGTTAAAAATAATAATTACATTATTTAGATAACCAATTTCCGCATTAATTTTGACACCATCCTGACAGGCTAAAGAATCCATGTTCAGCAGAAATTTATAATAAACCCTAAATATTTAATTGTTTGATATCAGTATGGGATTGGGTCAGAACAGTGGTAAATTACAGCAGACGATATCGGTATGGGATTGGGTCAGAACAGTGGTAAATTACAGCAGACGATATGAGTATGGAATTGGGTCAGAACAGTGGTAAATTACAGCAGACGATATCAGTAAGGGATTGGGTCAGAACAGTGGTAAATTACAGCAGACGATATCAGTATGGGATTAGGTCAGGACAGTGGTAAATTACAGCAGACGATATCGGTATGGGATTGGGTTAGGACAGTGGTAAATTACAGTAGACGATATCAGTATGGGATTGGGTCAGAACAGTGGTAAATTACAGCAGACGATATCAGTATGGGATTGGGTCAGAACAGTGGTAAATTACAGCAGACGATATCAGTATGGGATTGGGTCAGGACAGTGGTAAATTACAGCAGACGATATCAGTATGGGATTGGGTCAGAACAGTGGTAAATTACAGCAGACGATATCAGTATGGGATTGGGTCAGGACAGTGGTAAATTACAGCAGACGATATCAGTATGGGATTGGGTCAGGACAGTGGTAAATTACAGCAGACGATATTGGTTTGGGATTGGGTCAGGGCATATGGGAGATTTTAAATGTACTGTCAAGCAGTGATGCTGGTAACGCGTTACTTAGTAACGCGCTTCTCTAATCTGACCACTTTTTTCAGTAACAAGTAAACTAACACGTTACTATTTCCAAACCAGTAATCAGATTAAAGTTACTTTTCCAAGTCACTGTGCATTACTGTCATTTTCATTAGTAAAAAATATATATTTTTTACAAACGACAAGAACTGTTTGCCTAGCAACACTTATGCCAGCAACAAGAACTCGGATTTTTCTTTTCAAAATAATAGCGCTAATAATTCAATATAATAATCATTGTTAATTCATTGCAAAGATAGGTAGTGTGTCCATGTTCATGTGTTGCTAAAATTAGAGTCTGTCAATAAAATAAAACAGACTCTAGTGAATGTTTTTAAAATGTAATCATGTTTTCACATATTCAATCAAATTGTGTGTACAAAGTATTTGTTACTCTTATTAATAAAAAGTTAACATGTTAAATAATTTTTTTCCTATCATATACTCTTAATGTTTCTTTACATACAGTACAATTGCATTTGGTTACAATTCACTAGCCTTATAAGAATTAACAAAGATTATTGCAGTGAATTAAAACTAGCCCTATTATTTAGAACAAAAAACTTTAAAAATAATTTATTAGTTACATTTATACACAATGTAGATTATAAATAGTAAGTTTCCATTACATTGTTAACAGTTAAATATGTCAAGTCAAGAAAGACTGTCATTATTTTTTTAAATAAAAAACATGTATTCAACTTAAAATGTCAGGAGATACATTGTTGATGTTACTGGTAAAAATGCACTTCCAATAAAGTGAGTGTTGGCAAAACCGGTTGTCATTTTTATGTTGAGGCAGTGGGGGTGTTGTCGGCAGCTGCTGAATGTAACTAATAAAGTAACTTGTAATCAAACTTAGTTACTTTAAAAATCAAGTAATCTGTGAAGTAACTAAATTACTTTTTAAAGGAGTAATCAGTAATCAGATTACTTTTTCAAAGTAACTCTGGCAACACTGCTGTCAAGTAGTTTCATGAGTATAAAGATTGCTAGTGTGAGGTGAACTGGACAACTATGAATTGGACAAGTAATATCTCATGTGATGTTCAGTATTTTGTAGAGCAGTACATTTGTTTAAGAAAACAAATAATAATTGGACATATGAAATGAAATAGATGGAATGCAACATCTATAGAATGGTTATCATTAGAAGAAAAGGAACTGTTTGTATGTGACCAGAGAAACTGGCTAAGACTAGATTTTACTGGTCAGTGTTAAGGTTCTGAAGCCTGTGGCTGACCATGAGGCTAAGATGAAAGGAGTCCAGAAATTTACAAAATGGCAGAGCGAACAGACACTTGATACCAAAGGGGATACGTTTGTGTCAATTGAGTGAAAGGTCAATGAATTAAGGTAGAGGAAGTAGCGAGTTCGTTGCCTCCGGGGACTTGCTCAGGACAGAACGGCTTTGTTATGTTTCTAATAGTTCAATTATACAAACCCTAAATCATTCTTGAAAATTAGAGATATTATTGAGACGGCTTTGATTTTGGCCTTGACACTTACAGCAGGCGATGTCGGTAAAAGAGCAGTGTATGGAAGGGACCCAGAGATTGGACGAGCCCGTATCAAATACCACGGTGAACGTCTGTATAGGCGTGCCCAGTCCGATCTCACCGTAGTACTGAGCCTGTAACACACCAACACACACAGCTCAAGAACGCTCCTAGAATTAATAACAAGATGTTTCAGGGTCCTCAAAAAGGGTCTAGGCATGCAAAGGTCTTGATATGTTGGAACTTGACATGTTCTTCTGAGTGTATTGTCAACATCTCTGTGCTGGCGTTCCACATAGGCCTGCACGATTATGGCCAAATTGATAATCACGATTATTTTGATCAATATGGAGATCACGATTAATTATTGGTTTTAATATTGCTTGATCACGCAAATTTGATTGTGGGAAGCCAAAATCGTGATCGTGATAAAATTTGATTAATTGTGCAGCCCTAGTTCCACACATAACATGTCTATTGTTACAGGGAGTACAGAAACTCTTCTAGCCAGATTTATGCATGCAGCTTCTACCCAAACCCCTGTGCCTGTTCATGTGAATGAATGAGCTGTTTAATTAACATGACTAATGAGTCACCACATCCAGTGTCAGGGGCTGTTTCTGGGAAACATGTCAGCATTTTTTTTTTAAAATCACATCCAGCCAGACATCTAACATGCTTATGCACCTCGACCAAACAGTTAAAAAAAATTAATTCCCCTTTTTCAAGGTATTGTTCTTCAAGTATTTAATGCTAATTCACCATTCTCAATTGAACAGGTCAGCGTGATTTCCTGAAACTTGTCACACTCCAAAACAAGTCTGCAAAGAATGACTGATTACTCAACACTTAAGAAGTGATTACACTTCCTTTTTTAATATTTGCTGTGTTTATCATGGAGTTGGTGGTTTCATGTGAAAGCTAAATTACAAAATATATTTTGAAACTTCTGAAAAAAAACTTAGGAGGTGCCATTTCAACAGATTTATCTCCCGTGACTCACTTTCTGTCATAATCTTTGGACACAGTGGAAACCACATCCTCTCGCATGTGTTTATCTACGCTTGAGTGTGTATATGTGATATCCATCAAGCTGACCGAATCTACAAGCTTGCTGGTCACAACTCTCAGAATCCAGAAGTACTGTTGTACACAATGTGGAGGGCTTATCAATGCTGGGAATTGATCAAATATAAACAGACAAACATTTTTTTCTGGGTTTCACTGTAAGACACAACAGCATAGTGTCAGCCAGTATGAAACATACAGTATTCCTGTTTCTGGATAAAACTGTTCTGGGCTAAACAGACCCAAGGGATTCAGAAAACCAAGCATTCTTCAGACACACTAAGAAAACAAAATATTACGCCACTCAAGTAATATGGTTAATGAGGGATCGCAGCATCAATTCTCAAATGGCTAGAAAGGTTAGTTTAGCCATAAAGGCCAGACTGGCAACAACAGAGGCTTTGTTGAATTACTCCCAGTCTATTCAGCTTTTAGCTTTGCCTACAGTGCATTAGTAGAAGTCAAGGGTGACCACTCCACAGATATGGGTCACTGGCTCTGTGTCTCAAATTATGCCATATTGTCTTTATAGAACACTATAATGGACCTAGGCTTATTCAAAAGAGGTGCACTATATACAGAGTCAGGTGCCCTTTTGGATGCACACAACAGGGACTGCTCCAATCCCAAGACACTTTGCTTACATCCATGTAGTTCTTTAGTGTTTCTGGAGTGGGTCCATTACTGGATGGGAAGCCCAGGTTGTTGTACTTAGTGTGTTCCGCTCCAGCCAGCAGGTCTTTCGCTGCTCTGCCCGAGTCGGTCAAGGTACGCCTGACGGAACGGAATTTCGTCAACGGAATTCTGTGAGAAAGAGCAAAGTAGGGGGTGAGATGGATAAAGAATCAGAGGCATTTTAAATAGTCAGCCCATAATAGCATGCAGGACAAACAAAACCAAGCAAACTTAATATAGGGTTTCGTCTCAACCCTTTGATATAAGCCTCCATAGCATTTTCTGGGCAACAGTCCATACAGTTCTACATCCCCCATCAATTAACATTTAGCGTAAGAAATCTGGCTGGCACGGCCACAGAGCCACTGACACTGCATAATGCCTGGACTAGATTGTTAATGACATTTACACAACAAATACTACATTTGTTAACCTGGCCATCTAGCCTCCTAGGGGCTAGCTACTTATTTTGTAATGATTTTGCAGAATGGAGATCTAAAGCAACAGAAAAAAGAGGCTCCTACTCAAACATGCCTAGATTCGATTGGAAGCTGACGGCTTCATTGAATAACGAAGCAGATGAAGCTGGTGTACAGACTACTGTACTTTTCAAGCGAAATGTTGGGAACAGTGTTCACCTTAGGTCGCTAATAAGCCGATTTCTTTATAGTTATTGCACATATGTTATATAGCTAGCTATACCCACACTCGGACAGAAACTGTAACATTGCAAACAATATTTAAAGCACTACAGCCACTGCGCATGTGCAACTTCATAACATTAATTGACAGTCTGAACTAGCGAGCAATTTGTTATGATATCTAGCTCAATAATAGTACGTTCAACTACTTACCGGACAAGGGCGTCAGAAGCCAAAGCAAGTGCCGCGAACAGACAGAGGGACACAATCTTCATTTTGGTTGCAGTTTATTGATCTGTGTAGAGTAACTTAAAAACCTGACCAGCCAGAACAATGACTGGGCAATTTGACTTGAGAGATCAACAAGAGACTTAGTCACCTGACCGACTAAGCGTTGAGTAAAAGTCATGTGATGTTGACAACTGCGCCTGCGCATTCCAATGGGTGCGTTCCGATGCAGAGACACACATTCTGCACAATTATAGCCTGCTGATCTACACGCGCTAAATACATTTAATACAACTTTGCCAATTTATCCTTAACCAGATATTATTGAAAGGAAATCAATGGTGTCACTGGTTTTTTATCATGAGTAAAGTTACAGGTATAGTCGACAGTACACCGCCACGGCCACATGGGGTGGTGTAATAAACTGAGCATTATGTGTAGATCAATCTTACCTAAAATAATCAATATACAGTCGTGGTCTAAAGTTCTGAGAGTAACTCAAGTATTAGATCTCCACAATGTTTGCTGCTTCGGTGTCCTTCGATCGTTTTTTCAGTACTTAACTATGGTTATTATTCCTAAGTATAAATACAAGCAGTCCATAAGTGTCAAAGGCTTTTATTGACATTTATGAAGTTTAAATGCAAAGACTCAATATTTGCAATGTTGACCCTTCTTTTTCAAGACCTCTGAAATCCACCCTGGCATGCTGTCAATTAACTTCTGGACCACATCCTGACTGATGGCAGCCCATTCTTGAGGATCGACCACAAGTTCTCAATGGGATTAAGGTCTGGGGAGTTTCCTGGCTTTGAACCTAACAGTTCAATGTTTTGTTCACAGAGCCACTTATAATCACGTTTTCCTTATGTCAAGGTGCTCCATCCTGCTGGAAAAGGCATTGGTTGTCACCAAACTGTTCTTGGATGTTTGGGAGAAGTTGATTATGGAGGATGTGTTGGTACCATTCTTTATTCATGGTTGTGTTCTTAGGCAAGATTTTGACTGAGCCCACTCCCTTTGCTGAGAAGCAACTCCACACATGAATGTTCTCAGGATGCTTTACTGTTGGCATGACACAGGACTGATGGTAGTGCTTACCTTGTCTTCTCTGTTTAAATTTTTATGTTTTCCTGTTTATGTAAACCAACACAGAAATGCCATTGTGCATGAAATGTGCTATATGAATAAACTTGCCTTGCCTTCTCTGGACAAGGTGTTTTCCGGCTGGCCCAAACAATCAGAAAGGGGATTCATCAGAGAACATGACTTTACCCCAGTTCCTCAGCAGTCCAATACCTGTACTTTTTCCAGAATAACAGTCTGTCCCTGATTTTTTCCCCATGTTTTTCCTGGAGAAAAGTGGCTTATTTGCTGCCCTTCTTGACACCAGGCCTTCCTCCAAAAGCCTTTGCCTCACTGTGTGCGCAGATGCACTCACACATGCCTGCTGCCATTCCTGACCAAGCTCTGCATTGGTGGTGTCCAGATCCCGCAGCTTAGTCAACTTGAGGAGATGGACCTGGCGCTTGCTGGACTTTCTTGGGCACCCTGACACCTTCTTCACAACAATTGAAGGTCTTTGTGATCCGTTAAATGGTTGATTTATGTGCAATCTTACTAGCAGTTTATGTCCTTGCCTGTGAACAGCGTGGGAATTTCTCGATGGCCATGACGGATTTAATGGATCTTATGGCTCGGTTCCTTTGCAAAAGAATGGCTCATCTTTTTTTGGGAAGGTGGAACTTGTTTTATCTGTGAAATAATCGCTAGAATAATGATAGGGTACGATCTGGAGCAGATTTAAACAGACACCCTACAGATATCATTTCATTTTGCATGTGAGGACTAGTTTTAGAAGCACTAAATTACTTTGCCAGACCTAATGTGAATGATTTTCATTGTAAACGTTACACATTGTGATGACATATCCCTCTGCTTTATCACCCTCTGTAGGAAATGTAATAAAGTTGCCTTGCCTTGAATGCAATTCATGCAACACTTTACATGTATATTACAAAATGTTTTATTGTCGCAGTAAAAACAAAAAAGAACTGTTGTACAAACCAGATTTTAGACAAATCAGAAAGCTAAAATTTTTTATGAACATTTCATATGAGAATAGTAAAACGATGTTTAATTAAATGTTGCACTCTGCTTTGTCCTTTCTTTTATTGGTAAAGTGCATCCAATGCTGCTGCGTTTTCGAGTTGCTAATGCATTTGCTTTTTCAAAAGTCGACGTAACACGTCTTTGTATTGTAGTCGTGCTGTTTTAATTGACTGAATTTCTCAATTTAGAATGTTCACTAAACACGTGACGTCACAAAGAAGATTAGATCAGGCAGTCAGTGAAATTATGGGCAGAACGATAGAAAGAACGGCTCGAGTCTCACCAAGAACGACTCAGTTCCCCATATTTGTACCAAAAAGTTGTTCAAAAGAACCGGACGGGCATCGTGAAATTCCTACACTGCTCATGAAGCCCTTATTGTGCAAAGCAATGATGATGGCACATGTTTCTTTGCAGGTAACAATGGTTGACAGAGGAAGAACAATGATTTCAAGCACCACCCTCCTTTTAAAGCTTCCAGTCTGTTATTCTAACTCAATCAGCATGACAGAGTGATCTCCAGCCTTGTCCTCGTCAACACTCTCACTTGTGTTAATGAGACAATCACTGACATGATGGCAGCTGGTACTTTTGTGGCAGGGCTGAAATGCAGTGGAAATGTTTTTTGGGATTAAGTTCATTTTCATGGCAAAGAGGAAATTCATCTGATCACTTTTCATGACATTCTGGAGTATATGCAAATTGCCATCATTAACACTGAGGCAGCAGACTTTGTGAGATTTTGTATTTATGCCATTGTCAAAACACTTGACCACGACTGTATGTTAAAAATGTGTTCATCTTCCCAATGCGCTAGTCATTAGAAGTAAAATATATATATATAGATACAGATATAGATATAGATATATATATATAGCCATTTATTACAGTTTTCCAAACTTTCACTTGACTTTAGCTAGTTAAAACAGCAACATGGATATTTTTTTATCTGAATGTAAGTAAATTACTACAAGTTCTCTGATAGTGATATTTGTGAAATACCACATGTTCTTGGTTATTTTGGTGATTATAACATGTTTTTATAATACACAGGTATGTGATGGTAATACTGTTAATATTGAGATGATTGTTGTCTCTTTTTATGTCTGTTTTTAGTCATTACAGCCACGTTTATCTTAATGTGAAACACTTTAATCACCCATTAGTAATGTCTTAAGAAATCTAAACATATAGTAAGCACGTCCTACAGTACATTCCATATCTCATTTACAAATCAAGAAAATATCTAATGCCCGGAAAACTGCTTACAGTTTCCTGCTGATCAATATCAGAGATGTGGGTTTAAAATAAATTATCTTAGTAATATGCTACTAGGAATCATAATCCATACACATATTATGATTAGTGCAAATGAATGGTTGGACATGAAAGTGAACTCTTAGATAAGAAAAAATGTGCACAAAAACGTGTAGGCTAAACACACTCTGACTGTAATATCCAGAGAAGAGTAACTGAGCCATAGGGTGGACTGGTTCCATCTGGTGGTCAGACATGGAATTATCTTTCATATTCTCAGTGATCTTGTCTCTGTCTTGTACTTCATCAATTACCATCAGCTGATCCCTGTTCTATAATTAGTGTTTCTATATAATGTTCCCCTCCGCTTGTGTGTCTTGTGTGTCAATGTGGATTCGTCCCTGTTTTGTGTGGCACGTGTGTGAAGAGTAGGGCTTCAGACATGTTTTATATATTGCTACTTTGTGCCTTCACCAAATATGTATCGTAGGTAATGTTTATTTCAGAATGTAGAGCCAGACGTACACTACATATTAGCAGCGTCTTTGCCGCAATAAGAGCGTAGTATTTAGTATATCGTCATTGTGCAAAGCTCCATTCTTATGTTTGTAAGCACTTCCAGAACAGAAGCATGCATATGTATGTCATCCCCTGTCATCCCCTGTCATCCCCTGTCATCTTCAATAAACCATGACGACAAAAGGACTCCTACATTCTGCCTCCCTCTCTAAAATGTACACCGTTACACTGACATTCATTTTGCTCTGTGTGCATTTGGAAATATATAAATTACAGCAGCTGTGCATCCCATGTTAAAGTGCTAATGGATATTGTGAAAATTATATACCAATTCTCAGTTACAGTGCATCCGGAAAGTATTCACAGCGCTTCACTTTTTTGTGAATACTTTCCGGAAGCACTGTATTGTACATAGCCACCATTCAACTCACTTACACTGAAATGTTCAAATGCTTGTGATGATTCTATATGTTGAAGTTCAATGCATTTTATTAAAGGCCACTGTATGTAAAGGTGGCGCTCTCAAGACAAAATTTCAAAAATTGTGTACTATGTAATGTAGACGCAGATTACTGTATGTGGACCATGTCATCAAATCTCACTTGCTTTCAAAAATTTGACATTTAAGAAACGTATTTGTTGTTTGCAAAATCATAGACTGCATTTTTCAAGGTTAGGAGAACACATGACTTGTATCAGCTCCACAATTAACTTTTTATTCATACAGTAGTTAATAAAAAATAAAATGATTTGCAAACTAATTTTGACTGCGATGCTTTACACAGAAATTTGCATATTGCCCTCTAAAATTGTGAAATTGACACAAGATATCTGTCATTAAAACAAAAATAATTAATAGAACAGACAAATACATTTTCAAGCTTTGGAAAGTCATGGATACATGTGGCAAAACAAGATAATGTGGCAAAACAAGATAATGTGGCAAAAATGACATTTTAACTTGTAGGTTTCTTCACAACATTTTGCTAAACCGTTAAATGGAATATTAAATAAAGGTAATGAATGAGTAATAATTATACTAATTAGACTTTTCACAGTGGCCACACCCAATACATAAATATGTTTTTTACGGTTGTCTGTCTTTCAATTAAATCCTAGATTGTGTGTATTGTGTAAAGGTGGAAATGTGACCTGAAAGGGAAACGACCCTCTTGAAATTTCAATAATGTATCATTTATCATATTGCTGGGGCTCAAACAGGTTCTTTCATGGGACCCAAAAATCTTGGCTTTGTAGCCAGGATGGTGAATCATTCTTAGGTGGACACTGAAATTAGCACTGGATCACAAACTTGAAATAAAGACTTATGTGGCATACTCTTATCCAATGACTCAACAAACGTGATTAACTTCTGTAAATATAGGTTTCACTCTGACTTGCACATTTTTTGACCAGATAAAAGCAGCTATGCCTGTTGAGAAATGAAGTCTTGGAAACATACTTGTGACTGTCAGCTGAGATTTATTTCTGAGTATAGAGGCTTAAATACAATGACACATACGCACTTAAGTCCATTTATTATTACTTGTGACACTGTGGTGTCAGCATTGTCTATGTGGGTTCGTTTTGACGTTTGGATGGATGACTGACTGTGTATGTCCTAGAATTTAGGCTCCTAGCCTCGGTGCATATTCATTTGTTGTAAAAGCAGGGGATACATTTTAAAGAAACTTGTTGTATATAAAAGTTCTACTCTATATATTTTTACAATAACTTTAATAAGTACATTTTACCAAGCATACTAGAGTGCTAACTAGAGGGGTGCAGCTAAGTCATTAGTCTGTTTGAACTAGTGAACCACTAGTGAACCACTAGTGAATGTGAAGATTTAATGTGTTCAATTACTGTACTGAATACTGATCATGTTAAACCAAATAGATGTAGAGCGTGTAAACATCTTTTCCAACAGTCTAGCATTTTATGGATACTGAAAAACAATTGTTTATTACTATTTTGATTGAAAACTATTGCTTTTCATGACATAATGCCTGCCAATTTATTTTTATTCCTTTGGTTACTGACTTGGCTTAAAGTTGCTTCATTGATTAAAATGAACTACTACTAGTGGCTGTCCCACCTAGCTATCTGAAGAAGCATGCATTAACTGCTAGTCACTCTGGATAAGAGCGTCTGCTAAATAACTTACATTATGAGTATGTGAATGGACACAAGTTGAAACCTACGCTTAGGGTAACAGTGAACGAACCTTGGGAAATAAATCCTGGTTAAATTAAGAAAGAATTCAAATGTTACAAAATTGCATTTGTGTCGTTAGGAAAGCAGAGAAAGTTTCTCCTCTCCCCACAGTGGCTGACTCCCCCAAGCGCTCCCTTCTGTGCCAGTGTTCCACAGTGGAGGTGTTCAGGGCAGCTAGAGAGGCTCCCCCCAGTCCAAGACAGTGTCACCAGGGGGTCCCCGTTCACCCACAGCCACTGATTGGCCAGGTAGCGTAGCCCAGTCCACACCTGGTCTGTCTGGACCCCATTAGCGTTCATAATATACTGGACTTGGCGCTGCTCGTTGTCAGACATCAGGCTGATGAGGTCAGAGTAGTGATCCCTGCAGTAGTCCAGAGCTTCCTCCCACGTCAAGTCCTCCTGGACTAGGATCACACTCCGATTGAAGCACACAAAGTTAAGTTGTGTATTGCAGTCCACTCTAAGCTCTAACCAATTAGGCCACAAATAAGCACAGTTATTGTCATCATTATTCATATTATTATTATTGTTGCCATTGGAATAAGGCAGACCATCATGCGAATAAATGAAACCTGAATTCCATCCTCCAGACCACATCCAGTTGTTAAACTGAACTCTGTAAAGACCAATCCAAACCTGCTGCGTCTGGTATTGGTTAACTATGTTTTGAAATGTATCAAGTTCCGCTTGGTTACTGATAAAGGCCAGGTCAAGGTAATTATCTCTGCAGTATTGTTGAGCGTTTGTCCAAGTCATTTGTTGATCCACAAAGTAGTACCGTTTGATCAGATCACAGGAGACCACTGCCCACAGAGAAGTGATGAGGAGCCAAGTGAAGCTGCCCTTTTTCTGCATGATACCTCCGTGTTCAGTGGGGTTGGAGAGCAGCTGAGCTGGGGTTGTGCTGCTCTTATAACCAACACCTTTCCCTGTACTTGTATTCTAACCACCAATTGGAGTACATTACTTTGCCCACATGTTCAGGGATCCCCAATCAGAACTCTTCATTAGCTCACTCAAAATGACAACTCAGGTTTTTACTTGAATACAAATGAACAACCAAATAAATCTTCCTTAAAAAAACATCCAAGAATCACAGGCTCCTATTCCTCAACCTACAATACTGCAGTCAAATGAAGCCTGTATCGACAAAACTTTATTTTGTCTTAGACATGGAAAGCACCTTGGTCCAAAATAAACTTGATCCAAGATGTTCATGGAAATATGGCCACATCTGACCTGCACAAGTCTCAGGGTTTCCTGTTGATCATTTAGAAACTGTCATAAAAGGAACTAGAACTGGGGTATAGTGACCCTACTGACGGGATGATATGGTACAAGTGCATGCTTCTTTGAAGAATTGTTTCCTCCAGGAAATATATTTTATAATGACAATTTGAAAGAAGTGTATGGAAGCCCTGAACCATAAGGTGAAAACATTTTTCTGGCAAAAGACTTTTGGCAGAAGTCTAAGTTTATCTCGTTAAAATGAGATAGTATCGCGTTATAACAAGATATTAGCCTGAACCATGAGGTGTGAATTTTTTGCGACACATCTCTACCACACATCTCTAAGTTGATCTCATTATAACGAGATAAAAATATGGCTTCATTCATTGATGTGCAAAGCCTACTATGCATCCGTCTTTATTGTCTGATTTAAATGTTCTTTAAAGTTTGTAGGCAATAGTTTGAATAATAAAAGCTACAAAAAGCATGTGGAGTGGCACTTAGATTTGCCTCTGGGGGAGCTGTTTCTACATGGTTGTGTAGATGGTTGTTCTTCTCGAAGGTTCTCCTTTCTCCACAGAGAAACACTGGAGCTCTGTCAGAGTGAACATCGGGTTCTTAGTCACCTCCCTGACGAAGCCAGCTCTAGGAAGAGTCCTGGTGGTTCCAAACTTCGTCCATTTACGGATGATGGAGGCCACTGTGCTCATTCCCAGCAAACATGGAGCTGGCGGACCACCGGCGGTTACAGCTCACGGTCCGCTAGCTTTTTGCTCATCGTTTAACAGGCGGTCCGCCAGCGGGAGTTTTGGCGAATGAGCAGTCTTCCAGTGGGTGAGCAGAGTTTTAGACAAAGTTCCTGCGAGAATCCTACGCACTCATACTTTTGTTCCAGTTAGTCCATCAGCTGCGTATGGGATATATCCCAGGCTAGGCTTATGTTCTAGATTTCTATCTGTAATGAAACATATTTTAAACTATTTATACATTTGGTTACTACAACATTCAAATACAATACAAACACAGTTAAGTTCATTTTAAAATTCAAAATTGAATTCAGTTCTAAAATATATATTAAAGAATAAAGCTTGTCTTTTTTACTTTAGAATATCTTTCAAGGTCTAAAACGCTGTTCACCTGCCGGTGGACCTCTTGGCCGTCAGTGGACCGCTGGTTAAACGATGAGCAAACCGCCTGGCGGACCACCAGCTCTGCCTCTGCTGGTCCGCCTGTGTCCCGCCAGCTCTATGCTAGCTGGGTTGGGACATTCAATGCTGCAGATATTTTTCTGTACCCTTCCCCAGATCTGTGCCTTGATACAATCCTGTCTCTGAGGTCTACAGACAATTCCTTGGACTTCATGGCTTGGTTTGTGCTCTGAAATGCCCTGTTAACTGTGTGACCTTATATAGACAGGTTTGTGCCTTTCCAAAATGAATCAATTCAATTTGCCACAGGTGGACTCCAATCAGGTTGTGGAAACATCTTAAGGATCATCAGTGGAAACAGGATGCACCTGAGCTCAATTTTAATGGCAAAGGCTGTGAATACTTATGTACATGTTATTTTTAGAACATTTCCTTACATTTTAAACACACTTCTTTCTCATTGTCATTCTTGGTTATGGTTTGTAAAATATTGTGGGAAATACTAAATTTAATTAATTTTGGAATAAGGGTGTAACAACAAAATGTGGAAAAAGTGAAGCGCTGTGAATATTTTCCAGATGCACTGAACCTGATTGCTTATTATTCTGTGTGCACAAGTCAGGCAGTAAACCTCTTTTTAAACTAGCTACAACCAATCACTTCTAGGCTGATATACCTGAAAGTAAATGCTAACTCTAAAGGTGGGGTATGGTTACTATTTTGACTACATGGTTACTAATTGCCAGTCTGTTTAGACATTATGACAAGATTATTTGGGACATAGGTTAGTTTTGATCTTCTTTTTTGGGTTGGTGCGAACAACATATTTTCTTGAGGCAACACAACTTGAAGCAGTCTGACTCACAACTTTTAGAATTTCAAGTACATTCTCAATAGCTCAGCTAATCTGAACTGGCAAATAGTTTGTTTTGAATTGTAAATTGGCTGCCATGCTTTAGGGTGCGGCTCGTCTCTCCCTGGTTGCTCTCAATTAGCCTCAGTGCATAAGAGTCCCTAATTTCTGAAGCAGCAGTGTCTAGCATCTTGTCTAGTGGCATTTTTGTCGCCTGCAACAAAGACTGTTGCCGATAAAAGACAGTTCTGCATAGTTGTTCTGCAGAGTTGTTGTGCGAAGTAGTAAGTTACACTGTGCTGCCTAGTTTGTTGACCTGTCAAAGGCTTTTGATACAGTTGATAATTCGCTGCTTCTTAATAAAACAGAACTCTTTTGGGTTGGCTGTAGATACTTGTGCATGGATTCAGAATTATCTTAGCGACAGACAACAGGCTATTGTTGCTGATTAAATAAATCTTATTTTGTTAGTATTCATAAAGGAGTCCACAGGTTCAATTGTGGGTCCTCTATTGTTTACCATGTATATAAATGATATCTGTAACAATGTGATAAAATGTCAATTCCCTTTCAATGCTGATGACATAGTTCTTTATGCGGTAGCCCCACCACAGGCCCAAAGATTTGCACTCCTGCAAACCGATTTTGATCTGTTAAAAAATGCACTTGTAGACATAAGGCTTGTGTTAAATGCTACTAAAACTAAGCAAATCAACATTTTTAGAGCCAAAAATCTATTATTGGAAAGTCTTAAAATTACTAAATTAAATTCCTCTGTTTTAGAATGTGTCCTCTCCTATAAATACCTGTGTATTTTGTTGGATGATTATCGTTCTCGAAAGTGAGAATCTGCTTTTTTTGTAAGAATACATTTTCTGTCTTGACAGCATAGGGAGGAAATTGTGCAAGACACTTTTATGTTAGTGATTGATTACGGCGATGTACTATATATATCCTATATACTACTATATATATATATATATATATACTATATGTGCCAGGATCAGCATCTGGGTTGAATCATTTGAATGCAGTCTGTCATGCAGCTTTAATACTGGAGCAAACTATCGTTGCCTGCTATACATTACAGTTGACTGGGACTCCTTGAATTATAGAAGGTCCAGACATTAGCTGATATTTGTTTATAAGGCTGTTTTAAAGAAACTACCGACTGTAGATATTTAAATGAAAAAATACTCAGGCTTTTTATTACTTGAGAAACCACTCCTCCACTGGAGAGAGTAATTGACCAGTTGAATTCTGATGTGATGAATAAATAAATAAAAACATTAATAAAAATTGAACTGAGAAAATATAAAGGAAAATATCCACTGCTAAAAGTGTATTGTTAACATCTACAATTGCAATTTAAAGTATTGAACCCAGATTGTAAATTCAGTATATAGTCAAATGTTACAGACTTTCAGCTGTTTGCATTGAACAAATCAAACACAAGCAATTGAAATAACTCAACACAGCGAATGCATCAAGTGGTTTCCCCAAATCCAAATGAAAATGCAACTCTTAATGACTTCTCCGGCTCAAAAATTATTTAACCCTTTTATGGCAAGTATCTTTAGTACTTAGTAGAGCAACCTTTTGCTGTTATGACCTGCTGCAAAAGAGATGCATAGCCAGACACCAGCCTCTGGCAGCCATCCTAAAGAATGTTAGCCCATTCCTCATATTAAGTAATATTCTTGGATTTGCGTGCTGCAACCGCCTTCTTCACATCCCACCAGAGATTTTGTATTGGGTTCAAGTTTGGTGACTGATGGTCAATGTTGAATCTTCCAGGACTTATTTTGCAACCAAGCCTTGGTGGACTTTGGGGTATGCTTGGGATCATTTTCCTGTTGGAAGGTCGAATGATGCCCAAGCTTCAGCTTCCTCACAGACGGCATGACGTTTTCTCCTAGAATTTCCTGATACGTCAATGAATCCATCTTGCCTTCCTAGCGCAAGATGGATTCATTGACGTATCAGGAAACATGCTGCGCTAGGAAGGCAAGATGGATTCATTGACGTATCAGGAAATTCCTGTGCCAGAGGATGCAAAGCAGCCACAGAGCATCACCGAGCCACCGCCATGCTTGACTGTGGGCAGCACCCGGAATTTTCACAATATCAATTCCATTCCAGTGGCACCATATGTGTCCTATTGTCATGCAGTGCGCTTGTGGATTTGTGATTGGATTTGGGATTGGCTGTCTATACTCAGATTTGGGCATCTGAATTGTTTCACCAGTCTGTGTCCTACCTAGAGAAATAAAAACACCAAGATGGCAGCGAGGAATGTCTAACATCTAAATTATATTATATTTCATTGTAGCAGTTCTAAAAACTGTTTCTGAACAGATTTTATTCTATAAATAACCTATCCCATTGGTGACTCTACAATCATATCTGATCATCAGATCTATTTAAAAAAAATAGTTTTCAGAGCAACTGCTCCTGCACGGGTTATGCGCCCACCCACCAGTATGTTTACTTTCACTTTTACCAGAAAGGTAAGAGTTTAGAGATGAGAGTCAGAAATAAACATTTGGTTTATGATAGTGTTGTTACAGAATAGATCATCTAATTTTCCAGTTTATCAGGTTTCCTATAATGTTTTTTCCTCTTCCAATGCATAGAGTCACTAGGCTATTTATAACCATCATGAATGCAAGTTGTTTCAAGTTGTTTCCATTAGCAAAATCAGTCTCAGCCAAAGTGACATTTTAGTGGCCAAAACATCTAAACTATAGGCTGACCAGACAAGCTAGTCAGCCTTTACAATACTTTAGTAACTATGCTATGTAGTCATGTAATTATATCTTTGTTGGAAAGATGGAGCAACAATTATTTGTGTGATTCTCCAAATCGACCCCATGCCAGAGTATAGATCTTGGTGTAATGCTCATTCGTTCGATGATACACACAAGTCCGACAATCATCCCTGGTGTGATGAAACCGCAACTCATCAGTGAAAAGCACTTTTTGCCAGTCCTCTCCCAGCGACGGTGGGTTTTTGCCCATTTAAACGTAGTTGCCGTTGGTGTTTGGTGAGGACCTGCCTTACAACAGGCCAATGAGCCCTCAGTCCAGCCTCTCTCAGCCTATTGTGGACATTTTTGTGGACAGTGTTTTTCAGATCCAGTAGAAAGGTCTCTTTAGTGAACTCAGTATTCATAACTGTGGACTTAATTGCCACTATCTGTAAGCGGTTGGTGTCTTAATAATTCCACAGGTGCATGTTCATTAATTGTTCATGTTTCATTGAACAAGCCTGGAAAACATTATTTAAACATTTACTATGAAGATTTGTAGTGTTATTCAGATTTATACGAATTTCCTTTCAAATCCAGTGTCCTGAAATAGGATCCTGAAAAAGGGTTTCCTTTTTTGCAGAGTTTATTAACCAGTACAAATAAGAAAATAACATATTCTGTACATGAAAGCTAATTGCTTCAAATTAATCTGACAAACTAACAATTTCCCAAACTCCCTCTATAACATGGTCCACTAGACACTGAGAGGAGATTAAAACAATAAAAACAACATTTAAGGTTTTCTTGTACAGTTGTGCTCATAAGTTTGCATACCCTGGCAGAAAATGTGAAATGTTAGCATTGATTTGACAATATGACTGTTCTTGCAAAAAATCTGACGGTTCTATACGGAGCGTGATTATCACATAGTTTTTTGCTTTCTTTTTAAACCATACTGATAACAGAAATCACCCAAATGGCCCTGATCAAAAGTTTATATACCCTTGAATGTTTGGCCTTGTTACAGACACACAAGGTGGCACACAAATCTAGCACAATACATACAGTAATTTATAGACATTTCCATTAATACTCCAATTGATAATTATTAGTATAGTATAAGAGTATTGGGCTCCAAAATGTTTTGGTAGTATAGCATACTCTAATACTATACTAATAATTATCAATTGGAGTATTAATGGAAATGTCTATAAATTACTGTATGTATTGTGTGTCTACTTTACACTGTATATATTGTGTGTCTATTCTTAGAAAAGTCTACTTCATAAACTGAAAGTGCACTACACATGTCAGTTTAAAGTATTCAAAAGTATACTTACAATAAACTATAAGTATAATTTAAAGTGTACTAAATAAACTAACAAGTTGGCCAATGTAGTTTACTTAGTATATAAATAAGTATACTTAAATAAAGAAACTTGAACTATACAGTTTTTTCGTAAGGGGAGGTATTGTTTTGAATGCTCAGTTTACATTCTATGGTTCCTGTTGCATCTTAGAAGGATCTTAGCTCATGGACTTCACCTCAGGACTAAATGGCATGATGACTCCTTGCTGTCCACATCTCAAATACACCTGGTTGTGTTGCTGGTCTATTTTCAGCTTGACATTTCCTGCTGTTATTACCCACAGTCCACCTGGTCTTCCCTGCCCACATTCCACCTGGTCTTCCCTGCCCACATTCCACCTGGTCTTCCTGCCCACATTCCACCTGGTCTTCCCTGCCCACATTCCACCTGGTCTTCCCTGCCCACATTCCACCTGGTCTTCCCTGCCCACATTCCACCTGGTCTTCCCTGCCCACATTCCACCTGGTCTTCCCTGCCCACATTCCACCTGGTCTTCCCTGCCCTTACCTGGTTGTTCTGCTGACAGATTCCGCCTGAAGACTCTGGCCACTGACTGTCTGTATTCTGAGTCACTGCTCATTTCAATGTGTAAATACCTTAATGAACAAAGGTTGTGCACTGTTAAAATCTCTACCAGCACAGCCAGAAGAGGACTGGCCACCCTTCAGTCTTGTTCCTCTCTAGGTTTCTGCCTAGGTTCCAACCATACTAGATGATTTCTGAAAGCCACTTTATTTCAGTTTGTTGTTGTTGTTTACTCTTTGCCAGGGTGTCTGTGTAAGCACTTATGTAAAAAATGTATGTTATTGATTGATTAAACCTAAGCCTGTTTTTTCATATCTAGTTATGAACAGCATGCTGGACATAATGTCATTGTTAAGGTTCTATACATACATATTGATAATATAAAGGTTCGATTTAGATGTTACAGTGAAAGTATTCACTTTCTCCACATTTAAGTTACACCCGTAATCCATTCTAAAATGGATTAAATTAATTACATCACTTAAAGTTCAACAAACAATACCCCATAATAACAATGTGAAAAAAGTGTGTTTGAAATCTTAGCGAACTTATTAAAAATATATAACAAAAGAAGCAGATGTACATGAGTGCAACCATTTTCTAATGAACCACAAGATGGCAATGTTCAGGCCAAAATGATCTGCAAGCTCAACATTAAGGATGTGAGCTACAGTCTAGCAAAATGGCACATAGGTACATCTCAAAACAAAGAACAATTTTGTAATTGTAACTGTACAGTCAGATTTAGGACTCCCACAATTTTTTTGTTAGTGATAAATGCTTGAAACTCTTATACTATAGTTGAAAATGACCAATCTTCACGAAAGCTGACATGTGGCATCTAGAGATGAGGTTTAAAGTTTACAGTATATGTGGCAAAATACACTGCTCCAAATAAATAAGGGAAAATGACATATAAACGGTCGATCAAAATCTCTACTGATTGAGGGATGGATTCAAACTTATTCCAAAAAATAAAGTAAACAATTAAAATCACAGACTGTTTCAACTTGGGTGAATTTCAACACAGCAACTCATAATGTGACTCAGTAGTGTGTACATGCCTGTTTGCACTCCCTACAACATCTAGGCTTGTTCCTGATGAGACAGCGGGTGGTGTCCTGGAGATCTCCTCCCAGACCTGGATCAGAGCATCAGTGAGCTCCTGGACAGTCTGTGGCACTTCTTGGCACGATCAGATCCACAATACACAACATCCCAGAGGTTCTCAATTGGATTCAGGCCTGGAGAACGTGAGGGACAGTCCATGTCATCAATGCCTCCATCGTCTAGGAACTGCCTACACACTCTGGCCACATGAGGCCCGGCTTTGTCCTGCACCAAGAGGAACCCAGGGCCCACTGCACCAGCATAAGTTCTGACAATGGATCAGCGGATTTCATCCCGGTAGCTAACAGCAGTCAGGGTACTGTTGGCTGGAACGTGGAGGTCTTCAAAGATATGCCTCCCCAGTCCATCACTGACCCACCACCAAACCAGTCATGCTGGATGATGTTACAGGGAGTAAAGCATTCACCACGGAATCTCCAAACTCTTTCACGTCTGTCAGGTGCTCACAGAAAATCAGTATGGTAAACAGTATAATTATTACTTTACTATATCTTTTAATGAAATGCATTGAAATACCATTAAGGCTGTTGAGAATAAAGGCCTCAAGGCCTCACTTTACAGAAAGTTCTGGTTTTGTGCCACCGATATTTTCTGATAAGGGCTTCTGAGAGCACACCCATACAAATTAACATAAAAGGATGACCAATTATGTCATAGGATGAAACAGTGAAAGATAATGGTGGAGATTAACATTTAGGCTGGGCCAGGTGATACGGGTTGGTATAAAAAGTACAGTATTAACAGGCCAGTTGTTTCTGCAGATTAACTCAGCTTTATGATGTTTCCATAAAGTCTAATTTGGACTGGAAAAACTGCTGCTGTCTTGTGAGAAAGAGAAGAGGAGAAGATTCTCTCCACCACAAGGCCAATTGAGCTGCATGGTGCTGGGCTTTGAGTGCAGGTCCCACTAGAGGAAGTCAGGCACTCATGACACCCTCATGGAGTCTTTTTCTGACAGTTTGGTCTGAAACATGCACACCAGTAGCCCACTAGAGGTCATCTTGTAGGGCTCTGGCAGTGCTCCTCCTGTTCCTCCTCACACAAAGGAGCAGATACCAGTCCTTCTCCTGGGTTGATGCCCTTCTATGTCCTTGTCCAGGTCTCCTCGTGTAACTGCGTTTCTCCTGGCATCTCCTCCATGCTCTTGAGACTGTACTGGGAGAACAAACCTTCTTGCAACAGTACATATGGATGTGCCATCACTGAGGAGCTGGGCTACCTGTGCAACCTGAATGTGCTGTCGTCTCATGCTATCAGTAGTGACAAGAATACTAGATCAATGCAAAACTGAAGAGTCCTCATCAGAAAGCTGATGAGAGAGCAATTATCTGTGGCCACCACCTGCAAAACCAATCCTTTTTTGGGGTTGTGCTTAAGCACCTGTCATTTTCATTTGCTCCAAAACAGGTGACATTGATTCGCAAACACGTATGCTTTCTACAATTGTTTATGCTTACGGAAAGATTAATATCCCTGAAGTTTAATTGACTTGGTGTTATACTGTGATGCTTGCATGTTCCCTTAATTACTTTGAGTAGATATATAAATTAAATGAAAGACACAGAGAGAAGACACTAACAGTATTAAAGTATTACTGTATAGTAAATTGTGTGTACAGGACTTGCTAATGTTTTATTTTTTACAATCTTTGCTACAAAATTATTAAGTCATGTTACCGGGTTTATTGAAAATATAAGTTTAATCTAGTTTGAATGACCATAAAAACTAGAACCCACTTCAGAAAGAAAGTCATCAGTGGTAAATGATTAATTATTATTAATTATAATTAAGTAAAGTATGTAATTACAACTCTGTAAAAAATGAAGATACCACTGCAATCTTAAATCAAACACATGGAAAACTTCTGGAATGTGATCAAGAGGAAGATGGATGGTCACATGTCATCAAACAAAGCCAAGGTGCTTGAATTTTTGCACCATGAGTGGAATAAATCACCGAATATCAAAGTGAAAGACTATGGAGAGCATGCCAAGACACGATCATTATTAATATACAATTATTATTATTATTATTCCACCAAATATTGATTTCTGAACTCTGCCTAAGTTAACACATTAGTATTGTTAAAAGTGTGTCAAATATCTTGAATGTATTAAAAATGAATATGAACTTGTTTTCTTTGCATTATTCGAGGTCTCACATTACTGCATCTTTTTTTGTTATTTTGACCAGTTGTCATTTGCTGCAAATAAGTGCTTTGAATGAATTTTTTATAAGAATTTGGAAGAAATGTTGTCCGTAGTTTATGGAATAAAACATGTTAATTTTACCCAAACACATACATATCAATAGTAAAATGAGAAATGTGATTTTGCAATGGTGTTCCAGCATTGAAGAGTGCGTGCCTAGGTGGTAACATTTTTAGAGCAGAGAAAGTATCTCCTCTCATCACAATCCCTGGTTCCCCAAAGCTGTTCTTCACTAGCCAAGGTTCCACAGTGGAAGTGTTCAGGGCAGCTGGGGAGGCTCCCCCCAGTCCAGGACAGTTTCACCAGGGGGTCCCCGTTCACCCACAGCCACTGATTGGCCAGGTAACGTAGCCCAGTCCACACCTGGTCTGTCTGGACCCCATTAGAGTTCATAATATACTGGACTTTGAGCTGCTCATTGTCAGACATCAGGCTGGTGAGGTCAGAGTAGTGATCCCTGCAGTAGTCTAGAGCTTCCTCCCATGTCTTGTCCTCCTGGACCAACACCACGTTCAGGTCAAAACACACAAAATTAAATTTATTATAGCAATCATCATCATTCATTCCGCTCTGCCACAGATCAATACAGTCCTGGCTTCCTCCATAATTGTTTGGCTGACCACCATCCCAGACCCTGAACATTGAAATCCAACCTCCAGACCACTTCCATTCATTTGAACCATGTGAAACTCTTTGCATACCAATCCAAATACGAGTTGTTCCAGACTTTTGATAGATTTCATCTAGTTCTGTTTGGCTGCTGATGAAGGCCAGGTCAAGGTACTTATCTCTGCAGTATTGCTGAGCGTCTGTCCAGTTCATTTGTTGATTCACAAAGTGGTACTGTTTGATCAGATCACAGGAGACCACTGCCCACAGAGAAGTGATGAGGAGCCCAGTGAAGCTGTTCTTCTTCTGCATGATGCCTCCGTGTTCAGGGGAGCTGAGCTGGTGTTGCTGGTGAAGTCTCTGGGTATGAATACATGATCCTGCCCCCTTATATTCAGAACATCCTTTACTCACTAATATACCCAAACTGACCATCCTATTGGCTTCTTTTGCCCACCTTCACAGACAGCCTACCAATTTGACAGATCTCACCTGTACACAAATTTAAGCAAATTCAACGTCCTTCAATAATAAAATAGCACACCCATTTCATTCTGGGCATGGAGAACTTTAGTCAAATGGCTTTGCTCAAACAAAGTCATTTCTAATCCAACACATGATGTTGTGTGAACGGGCCTGAAGAGGTCATATTAGTGACAGGCTTTGCATTTTAAAGAAAGAAAGAAATGGAGAGGATTACAGTTTATGTAATTCAGTTGAATGTGTCAAAACTGCAAAATATAACAATATAAAAATAAAGAATTATGGTCTGTATTATTTACTACTGTACATTGTTGTCTATGGTTACTGTATTATTTACTACTGTACATTGTTGTCTATGGTTAGCACCACACTCCTAAAAACCTGGAGTTAAGTAGAACCATACTGGGTTCTTTAGTTTGTCTCCATAGGGGAACCGTTTTGGGTGCTAGGTAGATCTCTTTACAAGGGGTTCTACCTAAAACCCTCTATGTAGGGTTCTGCAAAGAACCCCCACTATAAAAAGTTCTAACTAGAACCCCAAGTAGGGGTTTTGCCTAGAACCCTTTATGATAGTTGCTACCAGGAACCTTTAATTCCTAAATGGTTCTACATAGAACCGTCTATAGTTGGCTTTGAACTTGCTATGAAGGGTTCTACTACAGACCCTATCATCATGGTTATTCCTATACTCTTCCTTGAAGGGTTTTATCATTAATACCTTTAAATATTCATAGTTCATCCTAGAATCCTCTATTTAGAGTGCTGAAAGGTCCCCTTTATTGGTAAAGGGTATTTCCTAGAACACCTTTATTATTGAGGGATTCTTTACAGAACATCCTGTGAAGAGTTCTACCAAGGATAATTTTGTCATAGTTCTGCCCCCCTGAGCTCTCTACATCTCCTTTTGTGTGCCTTCCCTTCCCTTCTGGTTCCCTTGTGTGTGTGTGTGTGTCTGGTCTTTTTTGTGTTTGTTTGTCCATTCCAGTTCCTATTCACCAGTTTCCGGTCACTCCAGGAAGGCACCTGTTTCCAGAGCACCAGTCCCCATCAGCACTCATCACCTGCACCTGTTAATCTGCCACATGAGAGAAGGGAGATGACAGTGATCAGTTCCTACCAGATTATTGTACTATTCAGTATGTGTTGTCCCAAGCTACCCTATTCCCGCTTGTCTGAGTACAGTGCTGTTTTTCATTTTTGCCTTTTTGTTAGCCAGTCTGAGAGCAGTGCCCTTATGGTAACAACTTATTATTTTGCTAACCCTGATTCTCTGTTCCTTCACTTTCAGTACCCATCTGTGATGATAATCCGAAGCCCCTAGAAACCTGCTTGTTTGCTCCACTCATCGGACTGACCTTCGCTACCTGTCTGAGTATCTACCAGTGACGTTTATCTGAAGCCCTTTGAAACCTGCCTGCCTGCTCCTATTGTTTGGACCATTCTTCACTACCTGTCACTGCACCTATCTGGTCATTGACTCGTAACGAAAGCTCCCCGGGAACCTGCCTGCCAGCTTTCTCGATTATCATTATTACCTTATACAATAAAAATGTTATTGTTATTAATCACCTCTCCATTGTCTGCATTTGGATTTACCTTCTGTTCTGAGCTTCTAACCTTTACACATTTAATCAGAAATTTGTTCTAATCGAGTGACGTCTTCATCTTCAAGTTTTTGAGATTTAGCATATTCATCTTTGCTTTTTGGTATTGAATATTTAGTTTTGATATGCATCCTTCAAACAAGAAATTAGATTAGGTAAGAAATTTCAATTTATTTACATTTTCTAAAGAAAACAACGTCCGGATACAATCCCATTTTCAAATGACAAATGCCATTCACCATGTTTCTGATTCAATAGAACACAGTAACAAGTGACAAAAAATGACACATTCATACATACAGGGGGTGAAATAAGTACTGAACACGTCAGGATTGACATGAAAATGGTCACCAGTTGTTGGTAACAACCCAAGTAATCCATTCATACAAAGAATCCAAAACAAATATGTTCAGAAATTAAGTTGTGTAATAATGTGAAATTATGTGGTTAGAGAGTCAGACTAGTAATCTCAAGGTTGCTGGTTCAATTCATTGTGTCCTTGGGCAAGGCACTTCACCCTAAGTTGCTCCAGGGGGATGTCCCTGTACTTAATGTTAGTCGCTTACATCAGCTAAATGACATAAAATACAATAACCAATGAGGGTTTGGAATATGAACTTCTGAAATATAGGCTGCATAAGAAACCTTTACTGGTGGCGTCTCAACATTTCATGCAGCATGTTGCTCTTCATGGTAAAAGCATGGTTGGCTCCTGAAAAAATGCACAAACACCAGAAACAAAAATAAATATTTAGTTAATACACAATTAGCACGATTAAGTGGATTACTGTAACGATATATGAAGAACAGCAGACAAGCACAGGATATATTTCCTAGAAGGACTTTACTTGATTAATTCAGAAACCAGGGTATCCAAATGGAGCACAGTGTTGAATCAAAACTCCATCAGAATTAGACATAATCCATATAGACAGGCGAATCAAAATAACTTACTGTGTAAACAGGCAGAAACAGAAATACTGCACTACAGACAACGGTGCGTAAAACTGAAATATCTCTAAAGCAGTAACAGTAACCATACACAATTTAATAACCCACACTCCATACAGGATTTGGGGACATTAAAAATCCTCCTTGATTAGTTCACAGTCTCCTGGTGTGGACCCCAATGAGGAATTTTGGAAAATTGTTAAATCCCTAAAGTGTCACGTCTGGCCCAGTATGGGCTGGGGTGAACACCAAACTGAGATACGGACTCATTAATTATACAGTTTATTTGCCATGTATTATGTGTATTCTGTTCAGTTTGTCTTTCGTTATTGCCAATGCATTGCATTGTTGGTTTTAGTTATAGTATGTACTGTCGTGCACCGTTCCCTCACGTAGCCAGTGCTAGGATAGGTATTAGTTTAGGTTAGGCTGGTACTTGTATATCAGATTTCATATTACGTGCAGCTGTGTTCAATTATTCATTCTATATCAGCTCTGTCTGGGCGATAGAGCGGTGCTAGGCCTTGATTATCTGTCTGTGTTTGATTATTCATTCTATATCAGCTCTGTCTGGGCGATAGAGCGGTGCTAGGCCTTGATTATCTGTCTGTGTTTGATTATTCATTCTATATCAGCTCTGTCTGGGCGATAGAGCGGTGCTAGGCCTTGATTATCTGTCTGTGTTTGATTATTCATTCTATATCAGCTCTGTCTGG
>JACXGM010004031.1:0-39442 GCA_016801145.1 Umbra pygmaea | reverse complement strand
GAGACCCTTTTCATGATATGCTAATTCTTTGAGATAGGAATTTTGGGTTTTCATGAGCTGTTTGCCAAAATCATCAGTATTAAAACAATAAATGACCTGAAATATTTCAGTTGGTGTGCAATGAATCTAAAATATATGAAAGTTTAATTTTTATCATTACATTATGGAAAATAATGAACTTTATCACAATATGCTAATTTCTTGAGAAGGACCTGTAGATGAGAGAGTGAGCAGTGTGGTGCTTAAAACATTAGCATTCCTTTGATCGGACAACAGTTTTCTTCCCCACATTTACAATCTCCAGGTCTTGGACCCATCCATCTGTATAAAAAACCTGGGCCTGCCTGCCGCAGCAACTTGGAAGTTACTGAAAACTTTGTGTGTGTATGCACTAACACCAGGGTTCGAATAATGATTTCATCTTTGTGGGGGTCTCTTAAAAAAGTAGCCTAAGTAGGCGCGGCATGTGTGGTTAAATAAATAGCCTAACATTGGACTTCATTAATTTGAGTTCAACGTTTATTAATACAGGAGTAGAGAATCAACAATAATAACAAACCACCTTATATCACCCTGTTGCTATACTGAGTGTATGAATTTGTTGTCCTCATGGCAAAGAATGGGCTCTTCTAAGTGGTTTGGTATTTAAAGGGTATGAGCAGAATTGTATACAGTATATATAGTGTCTATTCACAACATGCTCCTCAGTTACTGTATGACTAACAAAAAGGTATGGGCAATGAGCTAAACTTACATAAATGAGTCATATTTAGTACTTGCTTGCAAGTCTTGAGCATTAATTGATCATCTGAAAAAATCATTATATGCTCGGTATCTTATTTGGTGATGCTGTGCCAGACCTGTACAGCAGCTATATTTAGTTCCTGCCAAGATGTGACTTGGCAACCCAAGAACATTACATTTTTTGTCCCTGAAAAACCATTTTGTAGTTTTATCAGCATGTTTTAAGTAATTGCTTCGATGCAAAGTAAATGGCTATCCAAAACCTTTTGAGGTATTTGTTTCTATCTACAGTAAGTAGTCAAGATGTCTATGCTCTTCAGAATTCATCAGTAAATAAAATTGATCCTGTTCCAGGGGCAGCTATACATACCCCAAAAGATCATTTCAAACGTAAGTTGGTGCCAGACTTTTTCACAACACATTCCTCTTGCCATCACTGATAAATTCTCATTTTTGACCAATCTGTCTGCAGTAATTTTTTCCAAACCACTACAGGTTATTGTTTTTATTTTTTAGGTCATACTCTTTTAGGCTAACTAGAGATTTTGCACCTTGAATTCCAGCCTCTAGCACTCCTAGCTAAATGAGGAATTTAACTGACTACAACTAAGGTGGTAAAGTATTAATTTTACCAACAAGGGGCAAAGGGGATACTAGGGAACTCCAAATATTTTATATTTAATGTATTGATAAATGAAAGACCAATATTCTGGGAATAAAAGAGGAGGTTTCACTGGGAACATTTTATATTAACTAGAGTACCATATAGTAACTAGGTACAATTTTTGGGGAAATTGTGAAGTGCTCTTTCAGTCAACCGTAGTGGCCATTCATGGCCCATTCATTCTTATAGGAAAATTATAAGGGTGGAGAATTGACCACCGGTTCAGCCATTTGACTTAGTGTTGAGTTTCAGCTAATTTTCAAAGTTTTTACCAAATATGGACTGTAGAGAAAAATCCATCATGCTGGACTTTATGGGTTCTTGAGGCGTTTTTGTTCATGAGAAATTAGGTAGGTACAAAAAAATCAGGTCTCTAAGTAAAACGGGGTGGAAATAGCATCATGTTAAAATTCGCAAATATGAATTGTGCACTGTAGCGCCCCCCTGTGGAGAAATTACTGTGAGTGTTGGTGTGTGGTACAGTCGGTACTTGGTGGCTATAGTTTAGGGGGGCAAAATTTTAACATTTTTGGACCAGGGAATATTTCTTATTATTCAGCAGGTTTCATTACGGCCATTTCACCATGAAAATGCAAATATTTCATAAGCATTTCATGCTTTCATATTGTTAATGCAAAATTCTGACACTAACATGTCAATGTCGCAAACCAAGACTTATCAGACCAGGCAAAGTTTTTACAATCTTATATTGTCCAATTGTGGTGGGCCCGTGCAAATTGTAGCCTCAGTTTCCTGTTTTTATCTGACAGGAGTGGCACTTGGTGTGGTCTTCTGCTGCTGTAGCTCATCTGCTTCAAGGTTCAGTGTATTGTGCGTACAAAGAAGCTCTTCTGCATACCTGGGTTGTTATAGTTACTGTTGCCTCTCTATCAGCTCAAACCAGTCTACCCATTTTCTTATGACCTCTGCCATCAACAAGCTATTTTTGCCCAGATAATTGCTATTTTGCCCAGAAAATTTGATATTTTCTCTTTTTTGGACCAGTCTCTGTAAACCCTAGAAATGGTTGTGCAGGAAAATCCCAGTAATTCAGTACTTTCTGAAATATTCAAAACAGCCTAGCCCATCTAGCACCAACAACAATGCCACATTCGAAGTCACATAAATCTCCTTTCTTCTCCATTCTGATGCTTGGTTTGAATTTCAGTAGATCATCTTGACCATGTATATATGGCTAAATGCATTGACTTGCTGTCATGTTAATTTAATGAAGGGTGCCAGTGCTTTTGAGTTGACTGTAGGTCTACAGACATGACTTGTTATTGTGCTACTGTCCAGAGTTCAACATGAACACTGCAGTTAAACATACTTTTGGCATCCAAACATGTTTTAATATGTAACACTAATCTCTTATTTCACCCAGCGCTCCAGCAGTTTTTGCCGATTTGACAGCTTCAGACACCAATTAACATCAGGGAAATGGGAAGGAAATGGAAAAGCTTTGGTACGTGAAGAATCTGTTGGATTTAGAGGGCTACCTCAGATATGAGTGACATTGTAAACTTTCTAAACTGTTTTAAAATTACTCTGAAATATTATTGCTGTATGATATTTTAATGTCACAGTTTTATGTAAACTATATAATGACAAAGTATGCTTTTGATATGTTTGTAGTCTGCAAATGAAGACCAGGATGATAGTGGTGACCAGACCAGATCAGGAGGTTTAGGGAAAAAGATGAAGAACATCTCAATGACAATGAGGAAGAAGATTGGCAGGAATTATGCCAAAGCCTTGTCAGAAGAAATTGTGAGTCACAATAAATGCTTTATAGTATAAAAAATATATCTTGTATTTTTACTCTGTTTTATGTTTATCATAGAGTACACATAACAAAATCACTTTAACAAAAGGGACAAACCATATTGAGTGTTTTTTTATATAAGGCCAGATGTGAATTTCTTCAAAAGCTACCCCTATTGGAAAACGCCGCTTTGCATATTTTTCCCATAACATAATTACAGTAGTATTATGTAGTACACTGTAAACCCACACATTGATGAATTAAAAGAGACTTTTGGTGCAAAAACATTTATTAATTGAATGACATTTGTTGAATATATTATTAACCTTAATGTGTCCGCTGCTGTATGCGTTCATTCTCAACGAACCACAGTTTACATATGAGTATATAGCCCACTGTCCAAATTGAAGTTAATTGTCTCATTGTCATGCAGCTAACATAGAGTAAGCTATTTTTAAATAATAGTGGAATTTCCCAGTTTTCTTTAGTTTTCTTGGCATTCATTGTATTCATGCAACTACTGTATATTCATAAAAAACATTTAATGACAACCTCACCTGGCTCTCATTAAGGCAATAGGTAATCCCTAGACCCAATTTAGTCCCAATTTAGTAAATATCCTGTACCATAAAAAGTACCAAATATCCTATACCATAAAAAGTGTCAATTAGACCAAAAACAGAGCAAGACATGAATGAACAATCAGGCCCAAAAGATTAGAACCAGCTTGAAAATGTAATCTGTTCCCCTTTCTAGAAGATTGCAGGTACTCACAAAGTCCATGTCAAAGCACACAAGTCATAGTCAGAACAAAGACTCATAATGCAGACTCTTCCTGGCAAACAACAAAGAGAGGAGGATCTTCACTTTTGCATTAACTACCTGAGGTGCTGAGCTGCTTTGGCTCTGTGGTGTGAGATAAGAGTATAGTAGGTAAAAGAGATGAAGAGCAAAGAATGGCCAAAACAAACCAACTCTTTGGTTGTTTCTATATGCTTAGGCTGACGAGACGGAGAGAGCTGAAGAAGGAGAAGAGAATGACGACATCCATTCATTTCCACAAGGACACAATAATTCCAGGTACTCTTTGGAAAGCCTCTACAGTCTCAACAGTGGACAAAGCTCATCCAGTAAGTACTGTGCGCACACAAACAAAATGTTACTTGATTACACATTGTATGGCCGAAAGTATGTGGACACTTGGCAAACAAACCCATATGAGCTTGTTGGACATCCCATTACAAATCCACGGGCATTAACATGGAGATGGTGCCCCCTTTGCGACTATAACAGCCAGGGTCGTTGCAAGTAATCCTGTGCCCCGTGAAGGAGTATATGTCTGGGCCCCCCTAACAAGAATAGAGGATATTCATATTACCGTATTAGGTGATTGCGTCATGAAGTGACGCAGCACGTACTCTCCTTAATTTTTTTCCCATATTTCTCTCCCCTCCCAATTCCCTCTAATCCTGCCTTGTCAGCAGTGCCGGCCCGAGCCTTTTGGGGGCCCTAAGCATAATTTAATTTGGGGGCACCCTCCTACCATGCGGAGTCACCTGTGCACTCTATTGGGGGCCCCCTGGTGGCCCCAAGCAGCCACTTAGTTCTCTTATGCCTCGGGCCGGCCCTGCTTGTCGGCACCACCACAACTCCTTGGACAGGTCTGTGGGATTACAAAGGGTGCGCACATGGTTCATCCAACCACATGTTGCCCAGCCACCGGTTCTTTTCGCACTGTGAATTTAACACAGAAGCCTTTAGTCGGATCATGCACGGGATGATTAGGTTCACCGACTATACTTCACGATTGAACACACAGGCGCCCGATCTGAACACAAGGTGTCGATGGAGAGCGATGTGGCAGGATCATAGATTATATATATCGCTGGATGTAACATGTGTGATGTCACCCATTGGTTAGTGAAGATCTGATTTGGGTCATCGAATTTGCCGTTACGGGCCATATACTACCAAACTGTTGCATTTCAGGAATTTTATTTTGCTGTTGTAGTATACAGTGAGGGAAGATTTTATTTGATCCCCTGCTGATTTTTTACATTTCCCCGTTGACAAAGAAATGATCAGTCTATAATTTTAATGGAATATTTATTTGAACAGTGAGAGACAGAATAACAACAACAAAAATCCAGAAAAACACATTTAAATTTTTTTTTATTGATTTGCATTACAATGAGTGAAATAAGTATTTAACCACTTTGCAAAACATGACTTAGTACTTGGTGGCAAAACCCTTGTTAGCAATCAGAGGTCAGACATTTCTTGTAGTTGGCCACCAGGTTTGCATACACAGAAGTATATAAATAACACTTGCCTGATGGCTGCTACTCTCGGCTGCTAGGCAATACATGTTGTGCTCTGTGCGTGATCTCGCGGGATCGCGGTAGCAGCCGAGAGTAGCAGCCATCAGGCAAGTGTTATTTAAATATACTTCTGTGTATGCAAACCTGGTGGCCAACTGGTGTACTTCGAAACTTTTCAATGACTCATTTTATAAGTACAGAACCAATTTGTATTACTGTAGAAGTTCGGTATCATTCCGGGCATTATTAGTGGGATTATTTATGAGATACACACTTGGTTCCATTAGCGCCTACACTAAGCCATTCGGCTGATAGCGCTAACTTGACCAATGTTATAACAAGGGAAAAAAGCTTGTTTGTTGTTTGGGTTGTTTGGCTCGAGGTGAAGGTGCAAAGGACCCTAATGTTATATTACTCTGAACCATCACTTTAAGTACATAACAGGTTGGTCACCAACATCCTTGGGATAAGAAAATATTCAGAAACTGTAAGGCACCAGGGGGTGTGGTATATTAGTGTTAAATGTTTTTAATGGTTTGTAGAGTACTGGCCAATAATCTGTTGTTTTCCATATGACAAAGCTATGCATGTATTCTACATTACAGGGAATTGCACAAAAAACATGTACACTCATCGAGCACTTCATTAGGTACATCATGCTAATACCTGGTTAGACCCATTTTTGTCATCAGACCTGCCTTAATTCTTCGTGGCCTCAGAGATTATGGTCCGTATTGATATTAGTGATCGATTGGATTGAGATATTGTGACAGTGGAGGCCACTTGTGTACAGTGAACTTATTGTAATGTGGAAGAAACCAGTTTGAGATGATGTGAGCTTTGTCAGATGACGTGTTATCCTGCTGGATGGAGCAATTAGAAGATGGGTACACTGTGGTCATAAAGGGATGGACATGGTCAGCAACAATACTCAGGGACATGTACCCCCCCAATGTTACAGACAGGCAATGTGGTTCCCCCAATAATAAGAACATTTGTGAAAAATATATGGTGTGTCCCCCTAATATCAAACTCGTTCCTACGCCCATGGCTGTGGCATTTAAACGGTGCTCAGTTGGTACTAAGGGGCCTTGTGGTCTTGTGCTGCTGTAGCCCATCTGCTGCAAGGTTCAACCTGTTGTACATTCAGAGATGCTCTTCTGCATATCTTGGATGTAATGAGTGGTTATATGAGTTACTGTTGCCTTTAATGTTGCCATTATAAGAATAATTATTTTCTATATTTTTGCTTCGGGTGTGGCCTCCTAAAAGCAACTTTGTCTAAATAGTTAAGTTGCACATGGGTGAAGAAAATAGTTAAGAAAACCACTTCTGCCTGGGTAGTGGTTCACAACCATGGGTACTAGGAACCCTGGTGGTACAATAACCAATCAAGTTTGGCAACCACTGGAAATAAGGACATAGTTAATTTCTGGGATGCAATCACACTGCAGTTTCTCAAAAACGCAAACCTTTCTAGTTTCTATGACATTAATATTATTAGGATCAGAAAAGTGCTTGCAGTCCATTACCCTTATATTGTGTTATAGAGCTCTCTCTAACTAATTTAATACCTATGTCAAGCTATTAATTTTAAATCAAAAACAATATATGCAATTCAAGAAATGCAGCAGTTTTTAAATTACATTTTAATCATTTAGCAGAAGCTCTCATCCAGAGCAACTTACATTGAATAAAGGGACATCCCCCTGGAGCAAAGTAGTGTTACAGTATGTGCCTTGCTCAAGGACACAACGACATTTGGCACAGACAGGAATCCAACCAGCAACCTTCCAATTCCTTAACCACTGAGCTATCTGACACCACATTAGAGTCTTACTGTAAAAGTAGTTGCTAAGTTACAGTTCATATAAAGAAGTCAGTCAATTGACTGAACCAAAATTTAAGCATAATGCAAAAATGTCTAAGATTTTACAGACCAGTTTATAATATGGAAATCAGTCAAGTGGATATATTGAGCAAAAATATAAATACTATATTTACAGTGTAGTTTCCCTGTTTCATGACGCATATGTGTATTCCTCTCATCAGAAATCCATGGAATAGCGCTTAATTCGTTTATTTTAATTTACTGTTTATTTAACTTTCACTGTTGCTAACTTTAAAAAAGTCATTGAAATTGTTGCATTTTGTGTCTAAATTTGTTTAAAATAAATGTAGTTTTCCATTAAAATAGTGTAACGGTCGCCCCCTCCTGGCAAGTTGAAGTCAGTGTGTCTCTGCTAGAGACTCGATTTTGTTTTGTGTGCTTTTTGTGTTTTCCCAGAATTTTAATTCACATGACTTTGTCCTCCAATAGATCTCCATCACATCTCATGCAGCTGCTTCCAATTCTTGACATTAGTGTGTTATTTAAGTCCTGTGTTTGCCACTGCCTGGTTCGATCCAGCAGGCTACTCATCTGCCTCCTGTGGCTAACCCCCAGAAGTCGGGAGGAGCTAGGACTGGTATGGATTTAACAACAAATCATACCAGTTTTTTTAAATCGTTATAAAATCGCAATCTCGATTCACCCCTGATCCCAATTTAATTTTGTAATGACTTCGATGCTAATATTTTGTTTTTGCACAGACATGTTCAAGGAGTTCAGATAGAGCCTGTATCAGGGCCAAATTTAGCTCAATGTGTTATATGTCATTATTTTTGGCAGCCTACTGTACTTAAATGGCCAGTATGTATTTTATTTTCTTTATTCATTGAAGCTTCTATGTTTAGGCTTGTGGTGATGCGCAATGTGCTATAGGTGCCAAAAAAACTCTATTTGGTACTGCCAATAGGTTTTGTCATGGTTCATATGTGCAATAAACATTACACTTCGGGAGAAAAATATTCTGGCAGAGAATCGTTATATCAATTCTAAGCAAAAACAATCGCGATTCGTATGTTTCCTCGAATCGTGCCGGCCTAGTGGCCATCCACCAGACTTTGGTCCAGCCTGCCACATCACCATTTGAACTGATGCTACAGACAGAGGCACTGCCTCCAACACCTCAGCTGGGGAGCTCCCTATAATATCTCAGCAGGAGGAGCTACCATCACACCTCAGCTAGGGGGAGGCCCACAGCATCGGTGGGTCCTCCTGTCCAAAGCCCCCCAGTGTCAGAGGCCAGGCATCTAACGCCAGTGCCACGGGTGCAACCTCCAGTGCCAGAGGCCACGCTTCCAACGCCAGTACCAGAAACCACACCTCTAATGCCACTGCTAGGGGCCACAGGTGCAACACTGGTACCAGAGGCCACACTTCCCTCGCCCCAACCAGGGGACCAGGCCGCTGCAACCGAGTCCGGAGCTACGCCCCCTCACCTCATCCAGGGGCTCTGCCCCAAGCTCCAGAGACCGAAGCCCCACCTCCTGTAGCTGAGACCCTGGCTTTGCCCTCAATGCCTCCACCAGGACAGGCTGCTCTGCCCCCTGCACAAGACACTGGGGTTACACCCTCCATGACACTGTCAGAGCCAGTATCTCTGCCTGGCCCACAGCTCAAGGACACTCAGAGGCCATTAAAAGAGGTATGAAGTTGTGGGTGAAAGTAAGGACATAGACCTCTGGATGGGGGGCTCCTGGGGTTAGACGCCCTTCCTGGGCGGGTTCCTGAGGCCCTCCCTCCCTTCTTGATGTTCGGTGGTGGCGTCAGGGTTGTCCTGAGGGGATGGCTCAGCTAGAGTCTGTGCATCACTAATAGAGACACCATTTTGTTTTCTGTGCCGTTTCTGTATTCCCTGACATTTTACTCATGACTTTGTCCTCCAATAGAACTCCAATCTCATGCAGATAGAGAGTTATTTAAGTCCTGTGTTTGTTTACGTCTTGTGCTTCAGTGCTGGCATGTAATCGATTTGCTATGCTGTCTGTGGGTATTTTCAAGACAGTATTATTGTGGCTACCTTTATTTTGGGCACAGTCGGCCCTTGTGTTTGGTATACTGTTTATTTTTGCTGAGCACGTTAACCTCATAAAATTGTGTACCAAACCTAGACCTCACATCTGCTTCCTTAGTCCTCTACCACAAGCCAGTAAAGAATACAAAGAGTGCGTGATAGAAAGAGCAAAACACTTCATCTGTTTCCAAATAAAGCTGGTTTATTTAGCAAGATAGACCCTGAATGCATGGTAACCAAACATTTTATTTTCAAAATGACATCATCTACTACAGCCTTCTGATTGGCTAGTTCTTTAAGTATGCAGTCCTGTTCCCTGTCCCCTCCTTGCTAAACTTATGGTGCCAGTCAGTCTGAATTTCCCCGAACCATCCCTGCTCTGTACTGATAACCCTCAAACTCCTTAGCGCTTTCCTTTTTCATTGTTTGCACCTAAAATGTAACAGATAGATTCCTTCTCTCTTACAAACATTCTCTTTCCCTATTACTCTTATCTGATGGTTCAGATGTCACAAAATGGCCTTTAAGGTCAGCTAATGGCCACTCCTACACTCTCAGGCTTGAACAAACATGCATTTCTTGTCCTTGTGGCTTAGACATTTGACATCATTGAATTTCTGTGATGGGCATAGCATTAAAGCATCAAATTTGCAAAATAAATGGTCTCATCTTCTTTAGAATAATACAACCTTTCAAAAAATACCATACACATTATGGCAATATACTGTACTTGTAAACATTTCAACAGGCACTTTTTAAAATAACTAAACAAAAACACCTTAACTTATTAGAATGCCATTTGAATAAAGACTACTACTACACACTTTAGTAATGGTTACTAGTAATAGCTTGTAGCATATACAATAGTTTTATTCATATGTTTGTAACGTCATAGTTAGTCACATTCACCACAAACCATACATTTTGTGTTGTATACATCAATGTTAAGAAAAGGTGGCACTATATAATTTCTATTCATTTGTCGGCCCGAATCTTACATAGTTTTATTATTATAATTTTTTATTCATATGTTTTTACTCAACACAGGAATAATACAGGGGCAATATTACCAATTTCTGAAAATACACATGATTAATTTGTCCATAATATGCATTCACTTCTTGTTATGTGACGTGAGCAACCTGTCTGAAAGTTGTAATACTTCTGGTAGCTGTGCCAAGAGAATCTGAATCATTCCGAATCTTACTTCATATGAATTCACTTGCCACATACCGAAGTATTTCCAATCCATCAAAACGTTGCTGAAATATTTTGTTCCGATTCTTTTCATGTACTCTATGGGCTTCTCCCTTGAATGTATGCCTCCACGTCCCCCCGATTACCTGCAAGCTTCTTCTAGACTATACCGTAATTTCTCTATTGTGCAACAGAAAGTCACGTGGTTATGTACGGTGGCGCATTGCTGCCAAGGAGAAAAATAAATAAAAAGTTGAAATATTATTTCGAGAATAAACTCAAAATATTATTTTGACTTTTTTGCACTGTCCATTTCAGCCCTTGCATTTGTACTTTAGGTTGTCATTATGGACAGCTTGAGGCAACTTCTCCTTCCTTTTCGGTTTGAAGCATCGGGATATTGGTGTCATTGAGCTATACAATGCTGTCATTGTTGCAGAGTGAACGTCGATGTTTGATATGCATTTTCGGTCATAACTTGGCTGCTCTAATAACCTGCAACATGTAAAGTGTAGTAAAATAGGGTAGTAAAAAAGCACTGGCCATCTCTCTCCATATTGCACACTCTCCCTTTTCTGATGCGGTTTCGTATTTTGGGTAGGCTAATAAATATATTTAGTTTGGCCACGTAGCCTATTACCTGGCCTGTGCAGTTGTGTACAGAGAGCCTATATAATTATGTAGGCTATTACACTTGGATGCATTTACACACTAAACTTCACATGCAAAGCTTCGGAAAATTTACAGTCGTATGCAAATGTTTAGGCACCCCTGACAATTTCCATAATTTTCATTTATAAATAATTGGGTGTTTGGATCAGCAATGTCATTTCGATCTATCAAATAACTGAAATACACAGTAATATTTCGATATTGAAATGAGGTTATTTGGATTGACCGAAAATGTGCAATATGCATCAAAACGAAATTAGACTGGTGTTAGGAACTGTAAACATCCCTCAGATCAGAAAGCGGCTATTGGTACTAGTACCTGAATCATTCATAGCATTCTTTTGGCCCAGGCACATTACTACTATGATCCAGTTTACTGTAGTGATGGAAAGTTTGGTTCTTTTCTGCAAACTGGTTCTTTCAGACAGTTTGTTTCAAAAAAGCGTTTCAAAAAACGGATCACCGGTTCAAGTCTATCGTGGGACCGGATGAAAAAAACGTTTACATATTCAAATGTATAAAGTCAGTAATCATAACATCAGTCAGTTAAAACATCTTCATAATCTGATAAATGTATTACAATTAAGTTTTGCATCTAAAACATCCAAACACATACAGGCATTGGTGTGCAAACGAGGATGTTTTAGAGTTATAAAATTAATAAATCAATCTTCAGCGCAGAAACCATGATCCACTTACTATGCATAATCCATTACAATTTATTTGCAATTAATAAATTCGTTTCGACAGATTTTCCCCTCATTCAAGTCCTCATTTCACACATGCTCATATCTAAAAAGATAGTTTAAAAGACCGTACTGTTCGTGTATACAGCCAGGCGCCATCTTTGGAAAACAGACTCGACCAGTTGAACCACGAACGCTGTGCTACGTGAGCTGAACTGTGTGATTTGGAATCTCCCATGGCAAGAGGTTTTGCGGTCATTCATGCAGATCAATGAGCAAGACTTACAGCTGGCGATGTGAACTAAAATCAAACACAATTTGCTCACAGTTCATCTCACGTCGCACAGAGTTTGTGATTTGATTGGTTGAGTCTGTTTTCCGAAGATGACGCCTGACTGTATACACGAACGGTACTGTCTTTTACACTATATGTTTAATAAACTGTCTGAACACTTATAAATTTCTCAATGTTTGGGTTTGCATGTAGGGACCCTCGTTATGCTACCGTGGAAGTGTGGTGCTATTTTTAGCCTTGTTAGTGGTATAAAATAGCAATTTATTTTTACTTCATCCATACCCTCAAAACTAGCGTTATAAGGTAATTATCAATTTGCACTAGAACTAGGCACATTCGATTAGCATGAAAACATATCCCAGAGAACGGTCGACTCTGTTACTGTGTTATTAACCACTAGGTTCATTTTGCGCCGGAGTTGTCCTTTAACAGTAGGTTAAGTCAGTGTACTGTTGGAGTAACTGAATAACTCCAGGATGTTGGTTTATTTCGATTCAGAGGGAGAGTCAGGCACGTTAAAAAGTGAGTAACTTTGTGGATTAGTTCTGTATGGAGATGCGAACTGTTTGGAACGATTCAGTCCGATTAGGTGACCTTTATAACTTACATATGGATTTGTTGATCCTAGTAAAGGATTATGTACAAAATAAATATTTTAAGCTTTATGTTAATTGTTATTCTTACGAAGTCATATGATGCTGGATATTTAAATAATGGGTTTACTACACACATATTTGTATTACTGCTTGGCCACCAGGGCCGGAGTGGGAAACATTTTCAGACAAGGAGTTTCAAGGTGCACCAGCCCATTTTGTGATGGGGTAAATAGTAACTGCAAATTATCTACCTGCTTTATATGTGTTATTTCCTACTGTACATGTTTCATTTATTTATTAAAAGCAGGGGTATTCAACTCTGGATCTCGAAGCCAGATCCACTCCACTTTTTCATTGCAACCTTCTATTCTGAAACTTATTTAGACCTGGGACATCTATTTAGACCTGGAATACCAGGTGAGTCCAATTAATGTTGAGGTAGAACAGAAAACCAGCAGGCTCCGGACCCCGTAGGGTTAGAGTTGAAGACCCCTGATTTAGAGAGACAACTTTAATTTATATGCTAACACTATTAAACAAAATATCCTCAGTAATACAGAGACATTGAAATAAGGTAAATGTTAAGTTTGAAGAATGAGGTTGTATACCGGTAAATTCATAATGCGCAGGGAGTAAACATTTGTGATGACACACGTTGGCAAATAGGTTGGTTCGATTAGAATTTAGATAAGCATTATTAACATTATTCAATATTAAGTGGGTAAATGATAATTAACTAAATGACACTCCTGGTCTGGTGACCAATTCTATTTTGAAGGCTTGTTTGATGTGGACCGTGGGGCCGTGCCAACCAAGTTAGCAGCTTATGTGTGTGTGTAATGTAAGAGAGGGAGGACAGGCGCTCAAAGACTGGGCCGCACTATCTCACATCTGCAGGCAGGTGGCCCAGTCCGAATTGCAACAGTATAGCGATTTTAAAATATTTCTTCTCAAACCACTTTTCCTGCTTAACAACTAGCGGCCCACTGGGAATTTTCCAGGTTCTCCCGATTACTCACCCTGGCCCTGTTGGCCACTGAACATCTTCGTTATAATGAGTTGATTATTTACTATATGGTAGGCTGTTACATTTTGCCTATGCGCACTGCCTCAAATGAACAAACGTATGAATAATATAATATTCCAGGCTGCGGGATGGAAGTGAACACACACTGACAGCTACATTTGTTTTATTGCCTCAAATGTAAAACTTTCTAACAGACGTCATATGAGATTAGTTCATTATCTTAAATGTTTTTGGATTTGCGCGGGTGCATTACTTCTATGATCCAGAATTTGGTTAATTTATTTTGCTCTTTCCTTCTTTTTTGCGTAGGCATATTATTTCTATTATCTAGGACCTACGGTACGGATCAGTATACTGGTTCTTTTCATTCAGCTTTGCATGCATGCAGAAATGAACGATACAAATAAAAATGATTTGTTCATTTGAATGAACGAGAGCCAAAAATACAAGTCAATAGAAATAATCGAACTTCCCATTACTAATCTGAATCTGGCAAAAGACCTGACTACATTTTAAAGGTATCTTTTTTGTAGATATTATGCCCATCAGCTGTCAGGATCGATTTATCCATGATCAGTCTCCATATGAAAAGAGTTGCAGTTTGTAGTTGCACTGCCTGTGTGTGTGTGTGTGTGTTTGTGTGTGTGTGTGTGTGTGTGTGTGTGTGTGTGTGTGTGTGGGTGTGTGGGTGTGTGGGTGTGTGTGTTAGTATAGTTTGTTTTTCAGTTATCATTTTTGATGGGGATTATCTAATCAAATGAGAGGTAAACATTGCGTTAGTCTCAACGACATATGGTGTCATATTAAAGAGGAGGAGGTTGTGCTCTTTAAAACAAAGTAAACCTGAAATTGTACGTTATTTGTAGTTTTCGTGCTATGTCTGTCACACTAAGTTGTGTGAAAAAAATCTGATTTATTTTTAGAATTCTCAATATTCTACAGCCACATTCTAGAATTCTATTGGGATCTAAAGGGTTAAGATAACACTTCACTGGAACTAAAGGGCCTAGCCCAAACCCTGAAAAAAACAGATCATTATCCCTCCACCATTAGTAGGGGTGTTCATATACTTTGGGCCATATAGTGTTTTACAAAAACAATTTAATTTGACTAAATATTACAGTAAAGCACTCAACACCTTGTGCACATCTACTAAGATTTTTGTAAATCTAGCTTGTTTTTTGGTCTCCTATTAATCTGTTGTGTGCTGGTCCCCAGGTGGTGTGACCAGTGGGTCAGACGGCTTCAGTAACAGAGACAGTGTGAAGTTGGATGAGGGCCTGCCCCTCTCTTATACAGGACAATTCTGTGGCAGAGCTCGTGTCCATACTGACTTTGTCCCCAGTCCCTATGACACTGAATCACTGAAGCTCAAGGTAAAATGACTGGACAACCTCACTTGACAGTCAACCCTTTCTGTTGCTCAAGTAAAATGCTAATTTCTTCCTTCAGGTTGGGGATGTGATTGAGATCATCAGCAAGCCTCCTATGGGGATATGGACGGGCCTGCTGAACAACAAGGTGGGAAACTTCAAGTTCATCTATGTAGACCTCATTGAAGAGAAGGTTCCAGATCCCCATCTGAAGATGAGGACACACAGGAGGAGCAGAAGACCTCGGCCCAAAACACTTCAAGAACTCCTGGAGCGCCTCAATCTGGAGGTAAACTTCTTTCTGCTCTCGCCATCAGTCCTCGAACCTGCTGTCACAAACAAATACTTGTAGAAAAAACATCTGGTTGTTGGGATTCTTTAATATATTGCGCCTCTTAAAACAGACATTCTGAAAAGGTTTATGATTTCAAAACTGTGATAGCGTTTGTGTTTTTCATTGTAACACGATGACATGCCTCACACGTGGTATTTGCTTTAGGAATATGCCTCCTCTTTGCTACTTAATGGTTACCAGACAGTAGATGACCTAAAGGAGCTCAAAGAGCAGCACCTGGTGGAACTGAACATGACCGATCCTGAGCACAGACATCGGCTGATGGCAGCTGTTGAGTGCATCCAAGAACCCCAAAGTGAGTTGTGGCTGTCTGTTCCCTACTTTGAAATGCAGCTGGGATGCAGAGGCACTCAAAAAACATCCAGGTCTACTTTCTGACAGTTGGAAACAGCAACAATCCAAACTATTTCTGGTGGGATAAACATGTACTAGTTTGGTAGCAGCTGAGGAGTGTTCGGATGTATTCAAATCGCTGAAACCTGAGACAGGAGGTTTAGTTTTCAAGTGGATCAGGAAGCCTTCAGAAAGAGGCTGTATAAGGGACATTTACAGTACCTTAATGTAAAATAGATACAGTCACAAATGAAAAAACAGTAAGAGCAAACAGTTGTGGACAGGAGACCGGTTAGCTCATACTTGACGTTTAAATGTAAGAACGTAAATCAAAAAAGAACAAGCAGTGGCACGCATGCCTACTTAGCGTAATCATTTCTTCACATATCATGAAATATACATATAGATATAAGTAAACAGGCACTTGCCTGACAAAAAAACAGCCCAATAACTACTGGCAACTAGAGAGCAGTTTACACAGAAGAAACACTGGGGAAAGGGAGTATACTATATATACACATGAGGGTAATCAAGACAATACAGAACATTTGTAAAAAGGGTCAGTGATCTCAGAAGACAGGATACGCTGACCGCCGGAGATGACGCACACCAACAGGGGGAGATACAGGCTGTGGAGATGTTACTGAAAGCACAATTTTAGACAGTTTAAAATGTATAATTTTATAAAGCCAAAGACTACCCTGCATATATATATATATATATAGATATACACGTTACTGGATATAATAGACGTGTGTGTTGCACATTCATCAATTCAATGTAATTTACGTTTTTTGTAAAATGCCCGTAAGTAAGGATTTAACTGTCAGCCAGTATCTGGTGTTAATGAATCATGTGACAAATGTGGTTTGATTTGATCTGATAAGCATTTTAGTCAGTAAGCTACATAGAACATGAAAATAAATACTTAGTAGGAGTCAGGAAACCAAATTACATCATGTAAAATCTTACAGGAAATGTTTTTATTTTTTAGGCACTGTAGTTTTTGTGTTGCTCTAGGTCACATTATTGGAGCATATGTCATTTCTTTGTCTTCTGAACATCACTTTTCAATGCAATAATCACAGGCAACAGGTCTCAGAGCATTAAGAGCCAACATAAATATTGAAGCAACCAAATAAAATAGGTACTGGATATATTACTCCTGTATTAGGTGTCTTGCCTTCAATCTTTACAAAAGTTAAATTTTATAGAAGACCGGCAAAGGGAATTGTTTAGGGTCAAATCTAAGTATAAATATCTAACCTCCACCAGGGCTCAATATCTTTATTAAAGAACATGCCAGAATGACTATGAAAATGCAGAAAGACCAAGTAGACTTTTGGCATGGAGACTAAGACAATTTATCTATACAAAATGAAAATGGAGATGTACATGCACTCTTCCTTCATTAATTAATTATGCTTTTACCTCCTTTTATTCTAAATTATATACATCTGAATTCCAGAAAGACTACAGTAAAATGCTCTCTTACCTAAATTCATTAGAATTTCATACACTCTTAAATGACTGTGCTACTGAATTGGATGCTCCCCTTACTTTGAATTAGTCAAAGTGTGCATTAGACTCAATACTAAAATGTAATTCTCCGGGTAATGATGGAATTCCTCCTGAATTACTAGGTGGCTTATGGGATAGTGTTGGTCTGGTTCTTCTGGATTCTTCTGAAGGTGGGAACTTTTCATAGAGGTCAGAAAGTTGCTCTAATCTCTCTTCTAAAGACTAATGCCTGTTCAGGGCTACAAAAAACCTCTGAAACCTCTGGGGGTCCCTGAGGAGAGGGTTGAAGACTTATGCACTAGAATGTTCTAGCTATAGGCCCTTGTCAATCTTGAATTGTGACTTTAAACTTTACGGCAAGGTTTTATCTAGAAGTTTGGACAAGTGTATTTCATCTCGAACAGTTAGGCTTTATAAAAGTTCGCCTGGCTTCAGATAATATTAGTTGTTTAATGCACATTATAGAGGCTGCTCCTTCTTTACTCATCTCCTACTGCACATGTTCAAACAGGGCATTCTGGTCCACCCAAGTTTGAATTATATAGGTGCACCAAGCAAGGCTGCCCTCTCACTCCTGGCCTATTTGCACTTTCCCTGGAATCTTTAGCGCAGGCTATTAGGGAACATCACAATATATCACCTATTGTGTTTAAAGCAACAACTCACTGCATATTGCTTTATGCAGATGACATATTTTATACTTATCTGATATTGCTAATTCTGTCCCTCAAGTGCTCAATCTTTGAGGAATTTGGATCTTTTTCAGGATACAAAATTAACTTGTCTAAATCTACCCTAATTAGTAAGCCAAAGCTGCACACTCACCCTCATTACCTATACCTTTTGAATATTCTGGTTTAATGTATCTGGGTATTCATATTTGTCCCTCCCTCCTAGTTCTTATTAGTGATACTTTTAAAGAATCTCTAATAAAATCAAAAGAGATCTAAATAATTGGACACCACTGCATGTCAGTCATTAAAATGAATTTCTTCCCTCGTATTCATTTTCTTTTGACAATGCTCCCTGTTTCTCCTCTTCATTTCTTTAAAGACACTGATGCGCTATGCAGAGATTTCATAAAAAAAATTACTAAAATTAGTCTCTCGACATTAACTATGAGAACATTGGGCGGAATCTCTTAATCTCACTAATTTCAGATATTACTATTTAGCATTTCAGCTTATAGCTCTGACAAAATGGTTTAATCACTCTGTCTATGTACCTTGGCACTTCTTAGAAGAGGCACTCTCCACAGCCCATTAGAGTTCAAGATCTGCCTTTCTCTGCTGTGAAACAAAAAACTTCAGTGTTGTATCTGGGTTCAATTGTAAGCAACACATTGATGGCCTGGCACCAATTTGAAAAACACCTTTCTGTATACTTTAAATTTTATTTACAGTCTCCTATTTGGAATAACAACTGACTTGTGTCAGGATCCACACCCTTTCACTTTCCACCATGGGCCAAGCAAGGAATCTAATCCAAACACTATAATCAACAGGTTAAGATTTTAAAGTATTTTATCCCTGGTTCATCTTGGTTTCAAACTCTGTACAGCTATGATAACATATGGTTTACCATGAAATGTAGGTCTATGTTAGCCTGGCAATCAAGATGTTGGGTCTGGGAACTCACCATTGGCAGTGCTCATTCCGAGGGGCGGGATAAACGTTTGTCTTTCAAATTCACTATGAACGCAATAGGATAGCGCTACAACCAACCAGAGCAACGAAGTGTCCGGTCGGCAAAACTCCGAACACATCGTCCTTTAGTAAGAACGACTTCAGTGCCGTTTTTGTTATTTTCTCAAAGAAAAGATTAACTCCAAGTCTACCAGAGCCAAAGCCGATTCGAAAGACTGCTGTTCGGAAGCAGCAGCAACCATTTCTTTGTTTTCTCGTAATTACATTAATCCCGCCCACCGACTCTATACAAGCTGTGATTGGCCTGACCAGAATTTGGTTTTTCCAGCTCGCAAGTCAACGGAGAGTTGCTAGACTGACCCTAGCTGCAAATAATATTTGCTGCCGCTAGGGTGCGTCTAGATTTCTAGGCTAGGTTTATCTTCTCATCTGCTAGTAAAGTCATTAATATCAAATGCGAGTACTGAGATAGTGTCTCTTATCTAATTAATATCACCTCATGTGAACACTACCTGTTACAAGTTTGTGGGAGAAAGACCTGGAGACACTAGGAATAGATTGGAATTGGCCAACAGTATGCAGCAATATTTTTAATTCTTCTTAAAACCTTGCCCATCAACTGATACATTTTAAGTTTGCACGCAGGACCTACTTCACTCCTGAGCATAAATTAAAACTGTCGGACAACAATCAATGTCAACGACGCTCTGTTTCTACAATATGGAATTATATGCACATGTTCTGGTATTGTGAGACTGTCAAGAAATTATGGAAATATGTGACTGTTATACTGGATATAATTCTTAAGAAGGGCATCCCACTGTGCCCAGCACTTCTACTATTTGGTTATAATTCCAATGCAAAGTTGTCTTTTCAAGATCTGCGGATAGTCCTAGCAGCATGAACTGCTGGGGAAAAAGCTTGAACCTGAGATTGATGTGTGCAGGGTTGGTTATGTTCACTGACATATGTGTACTAGAGAAATCTACTGCTAAAATCAATGGAGCAAATAGTTGTACATGGTCTACCTGGTCTAATGCTGTCTCTTTTATACATACAGTCAATTACATTATTTTTAGTCGGTTGAAATAAGTCACACTATAGGCTTGTTGTTTTATTTATTTTTCTATGTTTATTTACTGTCACATTTTCATTTTATGAATATGTGCACCGATCAGCCATGGCATTAGGGTCAATTGCCTGGTGTGGTGTGGGTCCCCATGCGCGGCAGCCTGTGATGCGTTGTGTGTTTTTGGCATTTCTCTGTTGGAGCTGGCATGGCCTTTTTCGGTGGTTTAGGCTGCAGTGGCTTTTCTGTGGTGTCGGGCTGTGTGGCCTCATCGTGTGCATCGATGAGCCTTGGCCCTGTCGCTGGCTAGCGTTCTTTAGAGTGTTGTTGATGGTTGCTGACTGCTGTGGACTCGGACACTTTACTGTAGCTGCAGTTTCTGGGGTGCTCTCGCCCAGTCTTCTGGCCGTCACAGTTTCAGCCCTTGTCGGGTCAATCAAATTCTTGCATTTGCCCATTTCTCCTACTCTTTTTGTCCTCAGAGTTTGTGTTAGAAGTGGTAAAAACGAACAAGCTTATTGGTTTATATTTATTAATGTAAATGTATTATTGTATGTATTATAATAATAATAATTATTATTATCATTGTTATCGCTACTTTTACTGCTTACACGCAAAAAATAATACATAAACAAACATATTCTATTAGGTTACAAAATTCCACGTAATTTGTATAAATAACTCCTACTCAATCAAAATACGTTGGACACACATAACATGAATACATAAAATGAACGTATTTCAATTACATGACAAAAGTATACATATTGGTTTAAATAACTCCTACTCAACCAAAATGTGTTGGGTTTATTTCAAATGACTATATACCATAGAAAGCCACACTAAGAAGATAATTTCCCAGCATGAATTGCTCTTTCAAGTGAACTCTTGTGTTGCCACACATGACTGTGTTTGTTAGTCACAGTGACGTGGTAATTGAAATAAATCATTTTAAATTATTTGTCCCTCATGAGTATCTTGGACAACATCACAAATGTTACATATTCATATTCATTAAAATCCTTATATTTCTAGCAGAGACAGCGTGCCAGATTTTCAGTGTGCCAGATTTTCTACTACAGTTCCAAGTTCCACTCTTGTCTTTTACGCACCTGTCCTGACTCTTACCTGACTCTTGCCAGGTGTGCCATTTAGTGAATTCTATATACATATTCACTCCCTACCATATTCCTTCTGTGATTATTTGATTTCCACACTTGCCAGTGTGTAATGTCTACCAGACCCTTTCAGCTGTCTCCCAAAAATTCTAAAATGAAATTTTTCATTAAAAATATGTATTAGTCCTGGAGAGAAGACGTAAACTATTAAAAACAAGTTTCTGGAACTGTGATATAGTGGTAGCCTATCAAATATGCTGTATCATATATGCTTTTTAATAGACCATTATCAACCCTGAAAGCCCCCATGTTTGTGCTATTCCAGGTGATAATCAGGTGGCTGAGGTAGACCAGGAGGCCATAACTGAGAGCATTAAAGCAGACATGAATGACTGCCCCAGGGACTCAGGATGCTACATCAGTCAAGGATGCTATATCCCTGACTGCTCCGACAGCAACAAGGAGACAAACATCTACCTTCCAGCACTGGACCAACAACCATCTCAGCCAACCTAACCACCACCAGCAGATAGAAGTTCTTTAGGACCTGATGTTTGAGACTGGATCATAACAATCTCATGAGAAAGTGTATTAACTATAGACAAGGGTAAACCTCTATGTTTTCATACTGCATTTGGTATAGGTAGTTATGATTGAAGCTACCTTTTCTAGTGAGTTGGTATGGCATCATGCTGGTTTGTAATTGTTGATGTATTTCTAAGTAACATTGTGATATGTACTCCAAGTAGCACTGTTATGTAAAGCAGACGACTTCAAAAGCACATAATCCGTGTAACAACAATGTCATGTATAATGAAATTGAATGTTAAAATTGAGGTAACAAAATGTCTTACTACAGAACATGTAGGCTAACTTATATTGATAACCAGTACATTAGACAAAATCAAGATGCCAACATTCTTATTTTTACATTCGATTTATAATTTGAGTGTCCTTATTTAATGTCACCATGCCATGGGAGATGTGAAATCAAATTAATTTAAACAGTGGAGAGATAGACTGCAATAAATCAGGTGGACAGGTGGAAAAGACAATCATCAATGATTATGTTCCCCCGGCAACACAGAGAATCACACACATCTTGTTGTTTTGCTAAATTTCCCCAACCTTTCCAATGGGGTCAAAGGACAAACATGTTTAGGCCCACCTGGCTTACAGTCTAATAAAAGCCAAACTTGTCAGTACCAGGACTCCCTCAGGACAAAGAATTTAATTGTAAGTGCGGTCTTATACATCACAGATAGAACTGAGTACAATGTGCATGGTTCTTGTTTCATGCACCTTCTCAGGCAGCAGCACCCAAGCCAAAACTGAAAAGATTCAAGGGAACATGTAGAGGCTATTGGTGAAAGCGTAGTTTGTGATAGGCTATTAAAACATCAACAATCTTTCAACAGCCTACTTTCCTGTGTGGAGTTGTACACGTTGATGTCTTCGCAAAGCTGCCATGCATTACCCATTGTTAAGAGAAAAAAGAAGACATCTTGACCATGTGTCTTACAATTTGAATACAACATTGATTGACAGTAGAGTTTTGGAACAGTGACACATTATTTGTTTTTTTTCTCCATTCCATAACTTTGGAATTGAAATTACTGTACTATGGCATTAAAGACATTTTATATTTATTGTATTACCGGTTGGAATATATTTTGCATGCAATGATTGCCTGAAGTTTGCATCCTCTAGAAATCACCAGATGCTATAGGCATGTACATGTATGTACTGTATCTGGGTGATTCTCAAGGCCTGTACTGTAGCCATCATCACAATTACCTTCTAGTTCCAGGCCTTATTTACCTTCACTTAGTCTTTAGCATATTCTGGGCAATTTCAATTGGATTCAGACATTGTCAAGATCCTTCCACTTGTCCCTACTACTTGATAGCTAAGGCGCAGGGTCTATGGAGATCATTGTCCTGTTGTATGATGGAGTGCTGTCAAATGGGTTTTGAGCAATTCGGTTGCATCTGACACAAAGTTTCTGTACACTTCAGACTTCATCCTGCTGATGTCACTAGTTAAAAAATGTGCCAGTTCCAAGGTCGGCAATATATACTTAACAAAATACCAAATAGCAAAAATGATTATCTCTAATAAATTTGCTCTAGATTTATGTTGAAGTTATAGTTGCACTCGGAGGTGACTGTATTTAATGGGACCACTGTAACATTTTCAGAACTGTAATTAATGAATGGTAATTGAATATAAACCATGTGAGTACAGAGTGGAGACCAGATAAACTCTGGTCATTGTCAAATCTACTTTCCTGAACACTGCCAGCCAAACAGAGCTGTGATCCAAGTCCAGTGAGAGATGTTGCCTGCAATGTAGCATGACAGAGACATCCTTTCTTTTCAAATTCCATTACCCCAGATGTATTATTTATTGGATGTTTGTTCTCATGTTGAAAAATATGTTTCTCTGAGTATATCAATTCAAACCAGTTTTTCTATTTTAAAAAATATATTATTAGATTTTCAAAAAATACCAAGGTTATTAATTAGTTAGTTAATGATGTATGCTTACGCATAGATTGCTTTCTTTTTTAGACTGTAATCCTTCATCTGAACGCTGAGTTACTTTTTCATCTGGAGCATCAGAGGTTTTTCTTAGACCCTTCTTGGGTTTTTCTCATAGACCGTATATAGTACTGAACGTAACATGAGTGACGTCACCCATTGGTTTGTGAAAATCTGTCAATCACATCATAACCACTCCCTAAAGACCCTGTTTATCGCCGATTAAAAAATCTACGAGACCTTAATTATAAAAATGAACATCATTCTGTATTGCAGAAGACTTAGAACTAGAGATTGAGACCATAAACTCATTATGAAAATGTTTACTGAGGTAATAAATCATTTGAGGAAGGGTGACTTTCTCATAGACTTCTACAGAAACTGACTTCTTTTGCAACCACATGTCGCCCCGAGCTGGAATTCAAATATAATGCAGGTTTAAGGCACTTCCTCATTTGCATCGCTTTGACAAAACGGATGCTAGCCCTGTGGTTTTTCTGCAGATTTTTCATGGACATTAAGAGAACTGGATGGTGCCTTCGGCACGAAGCCCCATTAATTCAAATTCCATTGGGACATATAGTATGCATACAATGCATTTTGAGGCGCAGCCATGGCTATTTTCCGGGGGGCTTGCATACTCTTTTAGTTCCTGTAACGTTAGCCTTTCCTTCACAACGGTTGCTCCCCTCTAACGGCACAGATTCACTTGTCCGACACGACTGGAGCGTGGTGTCGGGTGGTGTCATGACGCTACCCTCAATTTGTATGACGGTATCCAGTGCCTCCTTCCCGGGATGCTTTGCAGGCGCATTGACGTCACCCATAGGCATACGGTATGGATCCACTTTTCCGTGCTACACTTTTGTCGCATCGCACCTCGCTCTATTCCTATGGTTGACGTCACGCGACTTCAAAGTGCCCGCATAGCATCCCGGGAAGGCAGCACTGCATTTGAGAAAATGTTGCGCGACAGAAAATATGAAAATTCCCAGCTTTATGCAAATGAATCCGTTGAACGTGAAGCGACTATCCAATAGAAGTAGAGCACAGAGAAGACGGGGGAAGGCTTGCGGTGAATCAATGGAGAAACTGATGGTGGCTGTAGCCCGAAGCTGTATTTGAGGAACATCCATCAAGGTACGAATGGAGGGTAGCCTTGCTACAACACCGACTGCCATGTCGGACAAGTGGATCTGTACCGTTACATTTTTGGAGAGGTGCTCGTGAAGCAGTGCGTAGGTTATGCGGGAGGGTACGCCGTAAGCGCCCAGTACACTACAGATTCCTAACCTGGCACAGGCCAAAGTGACGTCATGGAAGCTCCGTAACTACTTATACTCGTGGCGGGTGCGTTAAGTATCCTGTAGGCTGTAGGCAGCCAGGCTCTGCGTACCCTGCGCCGTAACTTTGATGCAGAAGTATAAATCAAGCTTAACGGTACAGATCCATTTGTCCAACATGACAGTTAATAATTTATTATCCGTTGTTTTTTAATCCGTATTTTATTAGTGTGCCTCCATGCCAATTAATAGAAAAGGAGAGATCTCGCACTTAAATTGTAATGCGTTTTGCGGATTGAAGGTTAGCGAAATGGAAGAATACATGTGCAAGGGGGTAGGCTTGGCCCTGGAAGTTGAAGCAGCCCTGGGTGGATTTCTGATGCTTCCTGGCTATCACCTAATGTTAGCATTCCATAGACTCCAATTCATTTTATGGGTCACTTTGACAGCAAATAAATTTACATCCAAAGCATTTAAAGATTCTATTTGTCCATTGTTTATTTTTTTTAAAACAGGACAATGTATAAAAAGCTCCATTACCTTGTATCTCACGTTATGGCCCAGTAGCAGCCGATTTTGTGCAAATAGGCTAACCTTTGTGTCATACCCACACAATTTACTGTCGCACAGTAGAGAAATTACCGTAAAGTCCAGGAGAAGCTTGCAGGCAATCGGGGGGACGTGGAGGCATACAGTCAAAATGACAATATATATTTATTCAGAATACTTACCAAACGTTGCTCCTGCTCCTACGCTCATGGACAACTCCTACTCAGTCTCCTTTCTCTGTAAGAGGCAAAATTCGTAATGATTCAGATTTCTCTTGGCAAAGTTACAAGAAGATTTACAACATTCAGACATGTTGCTCATGTCACATCTACGTCATCAGGCTCAGCTTGAGACTGCACAGTACGCTCGGCTACCACCAAAAATTTTCTTCTAATTGACTTTACTTGCTTATCTCGCACCTACAATCTGAATCCAGCACAATGCAAGTGAGCATTGTAAAAAAATATTTTAGTCCACCATATTTTCAACCAGTTTGTCCTGACTAAATTTGTCTAAGAGCAACTCTGAGCGAAACGGTGCTGTTTCGGCTGTTCTTATTTCAGAGTGATATTGCATTCTTACTCCTATATTAACGTAATTGAAAATAACAACATTACGGCTTATAGACAAATGTGATGTGTTCCCATTTTTGTTAACCTTCTTCTTGGCCGCCTGTAGTTTAGACATCTTTCCTGGAACTCACTTAAATTTTTTGCTCACCCATAAGTGGAGTGGTTGTTCATTAAAAAACGCTGGGAAAGCAATCATTATTCTATATCCGATAATTATCTAAATGAAAAGTAAACACTTTTATTACACATAACGATGTGAATGACAAACATGTGTTTAGTCTCCGGTACAGGTGAGTGGTAATGAAGAAAAATATTTTAAAAGATTTAGAACAGCACAATGAAGACCATCAGGAAAGAGAGCTGTGAAGAAATTTTACACAATTCTGCATTTTAGATCAACTATATTTAATATCATTACAATAGGTATATTTGAACATTCAGGTAAAAAAAGAGACAAAATATCATAAGAGTATAACATTTCCAATTATACAGTCATGTTTTCTCAGAACATCCGAAGGTTATATCATGAAACCTTGTTCCTTGGACATCCCCAGGTGTTTTTAGGTCGTTTTAATAATTTCCACATATGATCCACATACCGGAAATATTATTCATAAAAGTTGTGTGAACTAACAACATAAATACTGAAACAGACTGCTCCTGAAGACAATTCCTTCTATAATATACATTACTACTTTATAAAAGGCAACCATGTGAAGAGATTAAGATATGATAAATTCAATGTAAAGCAAACCAATCAAGTCATTACAGTACACGATTGATTGCAACATGGACTATTGTTAAAAACAGAAAGATCTTCATATGCATCCCTGTTTAAGCCAAATTCAAGAACCGTGCTGGTTATTTCCCAGTAATGCAAAATGTGATTTACACATCAATAGAAGAGGACACACTACTCATCGTGAGACTGAATTCAGTCTTATAATAAAATGAGATTCAGAACTTCAAACCAAGACAATCCTCTCAGAGGGAAATAAAATAATTAAAAAAAATTACAAACATGTAGAGTAGCAAAGAAAAGAAACATCCTGTAAAACTTCTAAAAAGGTCACTCCAGCAAATAGGTCAACAGTCAGAAACTTTGAGCATTCAACTTTTTTTAAGTTAAAATTACAACATTTTGGCAGAAACAACCAAGTTTACAGTAGCAGACAGATACTTCACTAGGCGATGGCGCCATCATTGCACCTGGCCCAACCAACTGAAGCAACTCTGAACGGCCCATTGGGATTCCCATTCTCAGGACAGAGACACAACCGATGTGTTCTGCCCATTAGCATAGCCATTTTATGGGTATATAGACACAGTTCACTTGTACTGCCCAATGTCGTAGCCATTTTCAGGGTATAGATGTTCATCTCTGTTGGTTACTCCATTGCTTACTTCTAAAAAAAGAGAGACGTGTAAGAGCCCAATGTTGACCCTCACTATTTTCCTATTGATTTAAATGAGTGGGTTAGTTTGAGAACAGTGCTAGCAATTTATAGATTTGATAACTATACGGATGACGTTCTCATCATACTACAGTATGTCTGAGTCTACAGGTGTGAAAGGTGCTTTGAATATAAGGAACTGGTAAATTCCTATATTACATTTGATTTGTTTAAATACCTGAGAAAATGAGTTTCTCTTTCATAATGTTGATGTCTCGACTGGGCCGGCGTGTTACAGCACTCAGCATGATCTGCTCTGGATTGTAGGTTTGCATGCCACTCATCTTCCATCTGACATGGTAACGCCACACCGACAGAAACATATTTGAGTCGACAATTATTGTCAAATGATGGATGCATATTGAGCAAAATTAAACATAGTGTAAAAGTACATAATTCAATCTTCGGAAACCAGTTCAGTACAAGTACAAAAAAAAACAAGGTAGCAACATTGGCAATGGGAGTGTACCGAGTTACCTGATCACGTGAAAGCTGAAGAAAGCAGAGTAATGTAGCATGTAGAACAGAGGTCAAAATGAGTGTAATGGAAATAAGTGGGAGAAAAACAGAGAGACAAGGGAAAACAGGATATGAACAAAGAGGGGTAATTGACAGATAAGTAGCATGAAGAGAGACAGGACAGTAAAAGAGCAGAAATGTTTGTTTAGGACCAGAAGAATGTGCAAGGCAGAGATCAGCACACACAGGCTTTCACACATTCTTTTACATTCCTCCGTCAGACTACACCGGGACTGAATGAAAGTTAAATAACTTTCATTCAGGAACAGTGCCATAGAGAAATGTTGGACAATACTGTGGATATTCTGAAGTTTGGGAATATGATGGATCATAATGCAAAATGAAAGGACATAAAGGTTAATCATAATTAAAAATGGATCCTTACTTTTGAAAGATGAATATTCCCATAACTATGGCGAAGGACACAAGATCTGAGATGATCCAAACCAAGTTATATTCATATGAGCTCTGTAAGGAAGAAACATATCTGTTCAGAACAGTCGTTTAACATTTGACTGCATCATCACTACAAACAAATTACAAGTGTCACCATCACGAACATGCCATGAGGATCAGAAAAAAACTGATAAATAGCTAATCACTTCCTGAGCACTACTGGTGTTAAGCTGTGTCCTTAGGTCTGGCTGTGTCCTGGTTGTACCTTGTCTGACACTAGACCCTCACTTTTATGCTTACCTAGTTAATACCTTCTATGTCACACTGCCCCTACTGCAGCAGATATCATTGAAAAATATAATAAAAATACTCATTAGAACAGACAGATGAAGGTCAAAAAATAAAATGCGATAAATATTATTTGTTTTTTTGATGAATTTGACCATGAAAATAACAAAATATTTATTATTGCGATATTGCTAATTTTCCGTTGAAAAAGCAAATACAAGCTTTATCCGGTAACTGTAATGGCATAGTTCAAACAATGTAAAAAATTAAATCAGACTACAAGAGGACGGTGAGATAAATTGAAAGCTCACATAGTTTCAGACTACTAAAACAATTGCAAGACAGCTGGTGTGCACAGTGCTTCACAGGGTGGACGAAGACACAGAGTCCAGCCCGGCTGCATTATGGGGGTTCTGTTTCTTGACAGACAGGGTTGTTTTAGTGGCAGGTGTTGGGGTGATTGAGATGGGTGATTGTGTTGTCACCTCAATGATGGGGGGCTTGAGGACTGGGCCAGTGGGCTGCTGTAGATGGCTGGACACAAAGACAGGAGTGATGTTGTCAAATCTGTAGTAGAACTCGTTCAGGTCATTCGCAAGTCACAGGTCATTGATGGAGTGGGGTTTTTATGGCTTGAAGTTGGTGATCTGTTGTAGGCCTCTCCAAATGGAGTCATTGTTGTAACTTCTCTGCATACATTCCCTTTGCTTCCTTTACTGCCTTCCCAAAGCTGTATTTGGCAAATTCTGTAGCAATCTGTCTCCACTCCCGAACGCATCCTCTTTTGCTAAATGCAGATGTCTGAGCTTAGCTGTGAACCAGGGTTTGTCATTGTTTTAACTCAACAATGTTGTGACAGTCTGTATATTCATCCAGACTATTAGTGGCAGACCTGAAAATGTCCCAATCAATGCAGTCCATGGGCCTTCAGTGTACCAGCGCCCCAGCTCATTTTCCTCTTCGGCGGGGTTTCACTATGTGGTAAAGTGCAGTAGTAACTTTAGACAGAATATCCAGTAATTCCACTGATGTTGCAAAAACAGGGGTTCATTCCCTGATGTTCCGAATAGAGCAGATTATACACGTCAATGTGATGAAGTCGGAGAAGGTGCTATATATGTATCATCACGCATTTCGTATTAAATGAATTCTGTATATGTTTTATAATGTGATATCGTTTTTGGGCCATATCGCCCAGCCCTAGGTCAGATCATTTACAGTTGATTGTTATGCTGAATGTATACCTTGCAATTTTTGGCGGGTTGCCAGATTTGAACATGCAAAATCATAAGTGTTTACTCACATACTTCCTCAAACCAGCATCCACTCCAAATAAAAATAGGCCAAAAAAGTAGAAGTTACTCCTGACAGTGGAGGGCAATGAACTGGTGTTTTAAAGTCTTCTATACACAAATAGCATAAGCTAAACTAGCAAATGTTTGCAGATTTCATATGGCAAACTACTAAACTAGGGTGCAATTATTGCAATGAGGTTGTGTTGATGACACTACTTACCATGAGCCAGAGCGGGTAAGGCACCTTGCGGAGGACCTGAGGGGCATCTGAAGAGACAGAAGTAACCCCGCTGCACCACAGAAGTGAGTAAAGCCATGGCTCGTTCACCGGGTACACCGTCACACTCATGTTGTTCACCAGGAAGTGCCTACAATGACAGTTTCTGGACATGCTAGTCTGTTTGCTAATGTATCATGAGGCAAGGGACTATTTTCATACAAATCTTTGCCTTTTTCAGTATGACAGTTGGACCACAGAGATGAAATGCTATAGTGAAAGTAGTGTTGTCTTCATAGAATTGGAATGATTAGAAATGCTATTCCAATTCAAATCAATGTAGTAGAATGGTCAGAGTGGTAGCCATTTGTTATGTGTACCATTCCAGTGCAAAGCTCTAACAGCCTACGTCGCGGACGCACTAGATAATTTTGCAGCAGCAACAGAGTAGTCAGCTGAGCTAGCATATCTCCGTGGCCTGACAGTAGGTGGTGGTGTATGCACCTTTCAGATGGTTGCGATCTGCCATTAAGTCAAAGAAGAAGATCACTGTGCCCTGCCTTGTGTGGAAGAGGAACTGAAGAAAGTTGGATTTAATTGCATAATATTTCTATTGGCAAGTCATCATATAATGTATGCTAATATCACAAACTACAGTTAGATAAGATCTAAAACTTGTCTTGAGAGCTAGACAAGATCTAAATAATCTCACCTGATAGTTAGCTAAATATCATTTTGAGATAGCTAACGGGAAAAATAGTGAGAATGACACACTTTACACTGGCGCGTGTTGTCACTGTGAAAAAGCAAATTGTCCAAGCAAAACAGTTCAATGAGGTTTCTACTCCTTCCATTTCTATGGATGTCTTACTGAATGTCCTTGTTGCTGGCCTGTGAATAATGCAGGGTAAGACTGTGGATGCCTCTTTTTCTGAGCTCCTCCACTGACAGCTTGACCATGGATGTCTGCTGCAATCCTCTGACGCGCCCCCTGTCTGTGTCCGGGGTCCATGTCACCTAAAGAACCAAAGCACACAAGATACAGTGTAAGACGCTGGACTTCTTTTTTTGAATCACACGTCTCTACCAATAATACTGATGATACAGTGTGACATACAGTCCTTCTCACCCTTTTCTGAGATATCCCAGACCTCTGGACAGCCCACAGGGTGTCCATGATCCAGGTCTTGTAGTGTGGGTGTTCTGGAGGAGGTCTATGAAGGTTTAGTAGAGCCGAGCGGTTGGCCCTGGCTGCCAAGCGGAGCATCTCCACCAGACTACACACTGTCAGGTTTCCTATACGGTTCCGCTCCTTCCCTGTCAGAGACCTGACTGTCCAGTAGGGGTCGCTCTGGAAAGAAGAGGGATGACGGGCATTGCATTTAATTATGTGATGCTCAACGCAGTAAGAAAATGTGTGGTGAGACGAGGGAGTGGACTAGAAAAGAAAACATGCTAGGTGAAAGAGAAAAATAAACAAAAAAACAGAGAGATGAAGACAGAGAGATGAAGACAGAGATCATCAATCCAGTGAACCTCGAAGGTATTTGGAGAGTGAAATAATTGAGTTTATCTCTGTATTCTAAAACTTTCATTCTGTTTTGACTATGCAATGGAAACCGCTTCATTTTCATTCAGATCAGATTATTCATTTAGGCATTCTATACCATAACTACTCGATAGTATGGAAAGCTGATGTACAGTAGTCATATTTAGTACTTAATAAGCAAAACACATTGCAAATTCAAAATCTAGAAACGAGACTAGAAATTGACAAACACACCTGTATAATAACAACAGCTGTTAAAGCCACTTTCGAAATACATTTGGTATTTTGAAATGGGGAACTACAAAAATGTGCAGTGATATCTGGTTATCCCAAAGTGGATAAAATTACACTCATTAAAACTGACATACTGCAGCAGATCCTAAAAGTGATTGATTCATTTTATTGTCATACACAGCAACAACAAAAAACTGTGGAAAGAGAGACCTCCAAAAACCATTGTCCAGCATTTAGAGAGCGAATCTCTGTCCAGTTGAAGAGAGATGCATCCTTATTCTGTCTGTCTGGATAAACCTTTCTGATGTCAGTGGTCCTTCTCAGGGTGCTGTCTCGCATCAGGAAGGGCACCCCGTCCAGACTGCACAGGAGAGGTCAGACCATACAGACATTACTGAACCACTAACACACTGGTGAACACATCAAAAGGTTATGTGGTAATTGGAGTACTAAAATGTCCCTGGAACAAGATGCCTATAACCAACTAATGAAAAGGAGTGGGAGTGAGAGTGTTAACATCATAGAAATGGAATGGATAGAAAGGCCATTCCAATTCAAATCAATGTAGCAGAATGGACAGCACGGCAGCCATTTTTATGTGTACCATTCCATTGCAAAGATCTAGCTGCCTACTTCCACATTAAACCGATTTGCGTGTTGTCACCGCGACAACTAACAACAATCGCCATTTTGTTGTGTACTAATCGAATGACCACGCCAAGCAGTTCAATGGCCTTTCAATCCATTCTATTTCTATGGTTAACATGTTTTGACTACATCAAAGACTGAAACAGAATGGGCCTGTTTATTAGCTCCCTGACCTTTACACAATGTCAAAGTCGGAATGGCTTCACTGCCACAGAAAACAGGGCTCGACATTAACGTTTGTCCGCTTGTCCGAGACAAGTAAAAAGATTGTTAGGGAAGTAGAAGGTAGACAAACTTGTCCGAATGGACAAGTGAAAAAACTTAAATCTTAATTTGCAGAGATTGAGCTAAACAAGTTAATCTTCAATTGGGAATTGTGATGTCTTTTTTTGCATGTCATCAAACACGGTATTGCTCTTTCAGATTTCGTACAAGATGGCTAGCTAACTTTAGACGCTGTGCACTCCTCCGGTGGATACACTGACAGACCACTCTGTTTACACAGTGCTAGTGATAATTCGCTGATAACAATACATCAAAAAAGTAGTCTAAAGGATGCACATATACATTTTTAGATGTATTGCATACACATAGTATACCACAGTGATATTCAGAGTATTTCTGATGTTCAGTAGTTGGACAAAACAATTACGTGTTATATTCAACTGTGCATGACGATTGTGGCCAAAATTGAATGAGCGAGTGTAAGAAAGAGAGAAGAAAGGTAAAGCATGGTGTGAGAGAATGGTTATTCATAGTGAATTTCTGACTGTTTGATTTACATGCATGAATATTATTAAAAAATTGTACTGCTTGAAAAGAATAGTCAGATTCAAGATAGAAGTGACAGATATTCTGCCCAATAAAGTGACTCCATTACCATTGTAACCATAAAGCGGTAGCTAAAGTTGTCATATCTTGTGTCTCGATCACAACAGTACATAAAAATGCTGCAGTATACCATGATATCTCTAACTGGTAAAACATACATTATTTGAGAAACCTTTGCCAAACACATTGGCTAAGTAATCTGAGTGAGTGCTAGATGGTTTTTATCTACCTGCCAGTGTGACCAACATTTTAGTCTTCGGCCATGTTGATTTGGTGCTTTTAAATGTAATTGAGTTGGCTATTTTTTGTAGTTGGCACCAAGGCCATCGTCCAGGGAGTTAAGGCCATCACAAAAATACCTCCCTGAATACAAAGTAAAATGTACAGTTTTACCATAAATTCCCTGGTTGCTATGTGACACAGGGGGAGATATGTATTGCTTGTTTCCCGGAATTACAGACATCAATGTTAATCACAAAACTTGAAACATCTGCTTCGGACAAGACGTTTATGCTATCGGACAGGTAAAAAAAACAGACATACTTGTCCTTTGGACAAGTGGCCAATAAAGTTCATGTCAACCCCTGGAAAGGCCCATTCGTTATTAGCAGTCTGCTGTGCAGAACTCAATTCTCTTAACAGGTATAGTTATGTGGTGTATTGACTGGAAAAGTATGGTGGGCACCTGACAGTGACGTCTGCCTCCAGGGAACTGACGCCCTGTTGCAGGGCCTTGTTGAAGGACATCAGGGTGTTCTCTGGAGCCAGCTAAAACACAGCACACAGACAGGACATGTGTACAATAGTTTATTATGGTTTGTTAGTACCTGAACATAGAATTGTTTTTATCTAGCGCTCGCAAAGTAAATTACATTAAGAAATGTAAACTGCCAAGCAACTCAATGCACATGGAGATGTGATTGTATGATCTAAGGTAATATCATGCAATTAGCTTTAAAGCCATCAACGGTGTGGACTTTTAATAAATGTCCAAAAGCAAACATTCATCTTTTTAGCAAGTGGATGTCATAGAGCAATGTTACCTGAAAACAGAAAAGAGTTTACTGCAGAAAACCTTGTTTCACGAAAAATGTCATGTCAATTGTAAAATTGTCAAAGAATAGTACGGTAATACTAAGGCAACCCGACTAAACACTGTAAGATGAACTACATCATGAGTAAATAAAGTGATGCCTTCACATGTTTAAAAGAGCAAGCTCATGAACAGGACAAGGAAGCACACATAACAACAAATAGCGACTGATTCTGATCACACATCACAACAAATACAGACTGATTCTGATCACACATCACAACAAATACAGACTGATTCTGATCACACATCACAACAAATACAGACTGATTCTGATCACACATCACAACAAATACAGACTGATTCTGATCACACATCACAACAAATACAGACTGATTCTGATCACACATCGCACACATAGCATTAAATGATTAGTCTCTTTAGTAAGACCCCAATACCATGAAGCACAAATGGAATGATGCCATCCTTATTATCATGAGATTTGGGGTCATTAAACACATATTTCATCAGATTTCTACATTACGTGGCTACAGCTTATGTAAAGAGACGTTTCTTTAGGGGGGGGAACACTGGCTTACCATGGGAGCCCCACGTCTTCCAATGACGTCAGGCCGGGCTTTGAGGCTATTTCTGTCCATTATGCAGGGGGAAGATATGGAGAGGGGAGCCAAGTAGAGCGCTAGCAGGACAATCACATACATGAGGAGCAGGACCATTTGAAACTCTGGAAAGGAGGACCATGGAGTCAGGGCTACAGGCCCCAGATATCAGACCTACTGTATACTTTCATTCTTTTTTAGTACAGTCCCAAACATCATTATGAAATATAATTATAATTATGTAGTGTGATAATGTAAAATGCTGAGTTTTAAGGCATTGTTAGAGTTTCAGACAAAAACAATTAAAAGCCAAAATGACACTTACTGGTTCTCTGTCCGCGGACCACAAGTCCAGCGACCAGCCAGCCCAGGGATGTGGTGGCAGCCAGGGCTCCAATGTGCACAAACGGCCCTGTGGACTGAACGTAGGAAGACATATGTCCCACAGCCTTACACACAACATAAAATAGTGAGTAGTAAATCCAAACGACTAGAGATGTACACCTGAAATGATATGAGGATGATGTCCCATTCCTCCCTCCACAAGTCATTGATGAAAACAACACCACTGACCGTGGTGATCAAGGCAACTGACACACCAATCTGTGGGGACAAACATAAAGACCAAAGAGTTTGATTTGTCCTAAACACTCCTATGCCAGCCAGGCTAACAACTAGCAGTAACATGTTATACATTTCTACATTAGGTCATAGTTTACTTAAACCCCTACCTTGTGGACCCAGTAGAGGTTCAGCTGTTGTCCAAGTGAAATATGACAAAGTGCTAAAATCTGAAAGTCAACAGAGGCACAATCAGGAAAGGGTTTACAAAATCTGCAGCATTAACCAATTATGAGCAACTTACTCACCATTAAAAATATTATGTAACTAAAACCAACTGCAGAGGTTGCAAAAATGGGGATTGTACCATCCTTCCATTCCCCAGAACGGTTGTACAGTAACCTGATAAGGTGAGGGAGAGAGTAAAGGGTGAGAAGGTGAGAGGTGAAAGATTACCTAGACCAGCCCTTAAACAATTATTTCACAAACAAAACTGGACACATTTTATTGTAAAAGTAAAAGTTTTGAATCACATGAACATTCTTTCAGGAGTCTCAAAGTCTTGGCAGTTACTTTCAAGGCATGTTTTGGCAAACTTAAGTAGACTTATTGAATGTCAGAGACCCGTTAGAGAGACATAGCCGAAAGAGTTGGTACCCTTGCATTTTATTCAAATAAAGTACTATTCCCCCGGAAGTGTTGAAATGAAAACATATTATGACATCCATACATGTCTTTGGTTTGCAGTGAAACTAAACAAAAAAGCTGTGAAAAGAACTGAATTCTGGCATTCTAAAATGGCCTGAATAATATTACTGATACCCTTTAGAAGATATATGAAAATTTAATTGTAGTGATACCTCAAGCACACCATTCTCTTTTAATTAGTATCATGTGTCATCTGTGGCATAACCGCTAATTCAGCCAGTTTAAATGGAGAACAATACCTTCTCTGCTGTTTTGTGTCACTGTGTGTATATGACAGAACATGTAAAAGAAAAGGAGGATAGAAGAGAATAGAAAAACAGGGTCAACACAAAGGCTACAAAACCAACTCTAAATAGCCTGATGCTCCTGTGAGAACTGTTGCCAATATTATTAAGAAGTTTATGTCCCATTGGACTCCTGCCAACATCCCTTAATATGGCAGCAAGGGGAAAATTTACCCAAGATTGAAGAAAAGGATTGTTTGAATGGTTTGAGAAAGAACCAGAGAAAACTTCAAAACAGATCTAAGGTGATGTTTAAGCACAAGGTGCAAAGGTTTCAAGTTGCACCACCGTCATCGACCTAGGAAGACCACACTTCTAAAAAACTAAAAAAGCCTGACTGGAGATGGCCAAATACCTTTGGACAAGCCACAGTCCTTTGGACAGACAAAACAAAAGTAGAGTCCTGATCTAAAATTATCGCACATTTCAAACCTTTGTAGAAAGAGCTGAAACTCGGGTTGGGAAAAGGCACCCATCAAACCTTCGAGAACTGAAGCAATTTGCTAAAGAAAAGTGGGCCAAACTAGCAGCTGGTAGGTGTAGAAATCTCATTCAGAACTACATAAAACATTCAATTGCAATTATTGTCTCAAAAGGCTGTGCAACAAAATATTAGCTTAAAGGTCCCAATAATTTTTTCAATGTTATTAATGTCACATCATTAATCAAAAGCAAAGTAATACTTTTGTCAATTTATACAATATAAAAAATAGTGTTAAAAAAGAATTAAGTGGAAGGGTACCAACACTTTTGACCACAGCTGTATAAGGTGAAAAGTAAACATTCTATTCTACAGTATGAACCTGTATCAAAGGTTGAGCATATAAGCAGTAGTGTAATGGTTTAGGATGCTTTGCTGCCTCAGTTTCTTTATGACTTTCAATCACTGAATAAAGCATACATTCTGCTTTGTATCAGAAGAATGTCAGGCCTTTCGTCTGCAAGATGAAGCACCACTGTATCATGCAGCAAGACAATTCTTTAAAATGCACAACACATGCAAATCTAAATGAAAACAGTATCATGAAAAGGTCACACCAAAAAGGTTCTTCAAATTGAAGCTGTGGAGAAACCCTAGAAATAATTCAGTCACATTATTTCACTCTATATTGACGGCAACTACTATAGTTACACCAGCTGCAATTCTGATGTGTGGATCAGCAGTTATTGCAATGTCTACATTTGTATTTAATTTATCAAGGTATTTGGGACTTGCTTTAAACAAATGTACTCAGTTCACTAAAAATATCTGTACAGTTTATCTGTACACTGCACTGTAGGTAAAGACAATAATTACATGAATGTTATTATTGTGTGAAGGATAATATACATGTTTATCAGGTAAAAATGCTATTCACTCCCTAATTCTGACCAGTAAAAACGCTGCAAAGCAAAGAAAACAAAGCAATTTACCAACTCGTTCTTATTTAATTTATTTTTAATCCCTAACAACTCTCATACTTACCAGTTAAATTGGTTGTAGTCATTATGGGCCTCCAACCAGAAGTAAGCCCAGACAACAAGCAGAGAGAAGGTGCAGCACAAGATCATGAACCACGCACACTCCCACTGGCAATCAAACACAAAGAATTACACAGCTACTTTCTAGAACATTTGGAATCCCACAGGGACCCATAGGTTTTGTGCAATCAGTGGGCTGCTTTGACACACAGATTAGAAAGTGCTCACACACCCGTTCAGGGATCAAGGCCATTGTTGAGCAAGTAGGTTCAAAACAGTCACAGAGATGAGCTAACTGTGAATATATGTAGCCCAACAACAAATGCACACTGCTACATGTAACTACTCAATGAAGTTCTGCCTAGTGGCCATGCATTGTATATACTGCCCCGTAGTGGTAGAGAGTAATAGTGTATTCTTAGGCTCGCGCAGCCAGGCCTTAGGTAACACAAGGTCTTGTAGGAATGTTTTTTTTACCCCTGTAGTTGAAGAATCTATAGTAGTTTTACTTTTATCTACACTTATAATTACAGTATGTAATCTATTATTGTAGGCATCAGTTCTCCAAATATGCACCACACTGGCTAAATCCTGAACAGTTACAATATATTTAGCTTTTCTGTAAAATAAATGTTTTTATTTTTTGGGGGGAGGTATAGACATTTTTCCAGCTGACTTGCCCTTAAGGTGCATTTTTCATTATTTTATTTATAGAACAGTAGGAAGCATAGGCTAACAAACCTGCAGGGGGAGACAGAGAGGAAGGGCACAGTCAGCGGCTGAGCCAGGGCTCAAACCCTCTTCGCCGCGAGACACGTGTGGTCCAGAACCAGGATCTTAGACCACTAAATCAAAATCTGGCACAATTGGCTAGACTAAGGGGTTTATAATGCCAGCAATTTTGTTAGATTTACAGTGTGTGGGTAGAACAAATAATATATATAAATGTACAGTATGCACTTCCCATTATATTAATCATGATTATATGAATCTGTTAAATCTGACCGACATATATGAATGATGATATCAGTGTGTATGAGTGTGCATATGAATGATGATATCAGTGTGTATGAGTGTGTATACGAATGATGATATCAGTGTGTACGAGTGTGTATA
>JACXGM010004030.1:0-33246 GCA_016801145.1 Umbra pygmaea | reverse complement strand
TGTTGTGCCGCTGCTCACAGCCAACATTCTCTTGTGTTCAATTCCCCCTGGAGACACCCTGAAAAGTGGGTGAGGCCCGTAATGCTGCCGAAAGGGGTTCGATGGCAAAGGCAAAGAGCAATGGGGACAGCGGACAGCCCTGCCTTGTCCCGCGTTCCAGAGCAAAGCATTCAGAATAAATATCATTAGTGAAGACACTGGCCTGAGGGGAAGCATATAAAAGCCTAATCCATGCACAGAGATTGTCAACAAAACCAAACTTCCTTAGCGCCGAAAATAAATATTCCCACTCAATTCTATCAAATGTCTTCTCTCCATCAAGTGAAACTGCAAAATCTGGGGAACTGGAGAACTGTTTGGAGTAAATAATAGTGTGAAGAGTCCGAATATTGACAAATGCCTGTCTACCCTTGATTTATCCTGCCTGTTCTTCCGAGATGACTGCTGGAAGGATCCCCTCCAGACGGATAGCTAGCAATTTAGATAGCACCTTAAAATCAACATTGAGGAGGCTGAGTGGCCTGTATGAGGAACAAGCAGTTGGGTCTTTACCCTTACCCAAGCCATTTTTGCACAAACACCACAAACAGAGTTGCTTGAGGTATGCAAACGCACATTTGGATAAGCCAGCTTCATATTGGAAGAAGCACTGTGGACTGATGAAACAAAATTTAGTTATTTGTTCATAACAAGGAGCATTAGGCATGGCGGCAAAAGAACACAGCATTCCAAGACAAACACTTGCTACCCACAGGAAAATTTGGTGGAGGTTCCATCATGCTGTGGGGCTGTGTGGCCAGTACCAGTACTGGGAATATTGTTAAAGTTGAGGGTCGCATGGATTCCACTCAATATCAACAGACACTTGAGAATAATGTAGAGGAATCAGTCACAAAGTTGAAGTTACGCTGGGGCTGGATATTTCAACAAGACAACAACCCAAAACACTGCTCAAAATCTACTCTAACATTTATGCAGAGGAACATGTACAATGTTCTGGAATGGCCATCCCAGTCCCCAGACCTGAATATCTGTGGGGTGATTTGAAGCGGGCTGTCCATTCTTGACATCCATCAAACATAACTGACCTGGAGATGTTTTGCAAGGAGGAATGGTCCAAAATACCTTCATCCAGAATCCAGACACTCATTACAGGCTATAGAAAGCATCTAGAGGCTGTAATTTCAGCTAAAGGAGGCTCAACTAAATATTGATGTGATATTTCTGTTGGGGTGCCAAAATGTATGCACCCGTCTAATTTCGTTTTGATGCATATTGCACATTTCTGTTCATCCAATGAAACTCATTTCCCTACTGAAATGTTACTGTGTCTTTCAGTTATTTGATAGATCAAAATGAAATTTCTGATCCAAACACCCAACTATTTATAAATGAAAATCTTGGAAAGATTCAGTCAGGGGTGCCTAAACTTTTGCATACGACTGTATAATTGCATGAAAAGTAAATGTTCTTTCACCAAGAAACATCCCAAATCTGGAAGCCCAAGTGTTTTTGGTACATAAATTGTGTATGTCAGTTGTTTGTCAGTTGTGGTTTCAAACATACCTTTTCTCTTGAACAATTGTAATTACTATAATTTGTAAATATTTATAAAGCATTATGGTTAGTCATAGTTTAAATAAGAATAAAATAATAATTAGCACCTCTCTAAACCCTTTAATATATGTCTATAAATAGTATATGTCTACATAATTACAAAATTAAAGACAGAAATAATCACTTTAGACCTGTTGAAAACCTTATCTGATCACCATTACTTCAACGCCTACTTTGTAATGAATTTCCTGTTTTACTATTTGTTTTGCCATGGACTTGTTTGTGTTTCAAGCAACCTTTATAAAAAGTGAAACATCTCTGTGTTCTGTTATTAAAAAGCTGTTTTACTACAATAAGGGACTCAGACATGCTAGGGAGTGCCGCTGATCTTGTACGATACCGTTTTTAGAGTGGTCCTGATTACAAGCTATTGTCATGTACAGTTATGGTAGAGTGGAACTGTTTCTGTCAAGAACAGTCTTAAAATATACAGTTTAAATTTCTAAATGTTGAAAATAATTACTTAAATATCTCTTTTGAGGCAAGGCAAGGCAAGTTTATTTATATAGCACATTTCATACACAATGGCAATTCAAGGTGCTTTACATAAACAGGAAAACATAAAAATTTAAAACAGATTAAAGATTAAATTAAAGCAATTAAAATAAAAATAAAAAAACAATTAGAAAAATAGTACAGTTTAAGAAATAAAAGAGACTGAACGAACCATATAAAATATAGTGCTATCAGTTTGGACTTAGCACAGTGTTCATTCAGTAAAGGCATAGCTAAACAGATGTGTTTTGAGTCTGGATTTAAAGGTGACTACTGTTGGAGCACATCTGATCTCTTCTGGGAGCTGATTCCAGCTGCGGCTGGCATAGTAGCTAAAAGCAGATTCTTCGCGTTTTGAGTGAATCCTTGGTATCTCTAGCTGATGTAATCCTGATGATCTGAGTGGTCTGTTGGGTTTATAATCAATGAGCATATCTGCAATGTATTGAGGTCCTAGGCCATTGAGTGATTTATATACCAGTAATAATACTTTAAAGTCTATCCTAAATGTGACTGGGAGCCAGTGTAGAGACCTGAGGACTGGCGTGATATGCTCATATTTCCTGGTTCTGCTTAGAATCCTGGCCGCAGCATTCTGTATGAGCTGTAGCTGTCTTATGGTCTTTTTGGGAAGACCAGTGAGGAGGCCATTACAATAATCCACCCTGCTGGTGATGAAAGCATGAACAAGTTTCTCTAAGTCTTGTCTGGAAACAAAGCATCTAATTTTTGAGATATTTTTAAGATGATAATATGCTGATTTAGTTATTGCTTTAAAATGACTACTGAAGCTAAGGTCTGACTCCAGAATCACACCAAGATTCCTGAATTGATCTTTAGTTGTTTGACCCCTTACATCAAGGTATGCGTTCACCTTGAGAACTTCACCTTTGTTTCCAAATGCAATGACTTCTGGGTGTCGTCTGCATAGCTGTGGTAAGCAATTTGTTTCTTTCTCATTATTTGGCTCAGTGGGAGCATATACAGGTTGAATAGGAGTGGCGCGAGAATTGAGCCTTGTGGAACTCCACACGTCATGGATGTCCACTCAGACTTATGGTTGCCTATACTCACATAGTAACCTCTTGCTTCTAGGTATGACCTGAACCATTTTAGGACCATCCCAGAAAGCCCGACCCAGTTTTCCAGCCTGTCAAGAAGTATGTTGTGGTCGACAGTGTCAAATGCAGCACTAAGGTCGAGTAGTACCAGCACTGATAGTTTGCCTGTATCTGTATTGAGGCGAATATCATTTATTATCTTTACGAGCGCTGTCTCTGTACTGTGATGTGTTCGGAAGCCAGATTGAAAATTGTCAAAGTGTCCATTTGAGCTTAAGAATTTGTTCAGCTGATTGAAAACAACTTTTTCAATGATCTTGCCTATGAAAGGGAGATTTGAGATTGGTCTGTAGTTGCTCAGTACGGTGTGAGAATAAACTATATTACACCTCCCCTCGACTCTACAACTCCACACTTTGATTTTGAATGGAACAGGTCACTTTATGAAAACAAATAAAAGAGAAAGAAAAAATATATATACGCTTCTCAATTAGATATCTAGTTTAAACAAAGTGTAAATAAAGAATGACCATCCTATTAACAACTGATATCAGTCTCTTATTTTCTTCAGTGTTTCTTTCAGTACACAAAAAACTGTATTTCATTGAGAGCCGACCAGGCAGTAAGATATTATTGAAAATAGTATACAATATTATTCTACAATATCTAACAATATCGTGGATGGCTCTAGGGGGGAGCTAGGGTGTGCTTAAGACCCCTCAATAATTGGAAAAGCACCCCAATGGCACCCCTAAGAATTTAACAATTATTTCCAATTTAACCTATGATTAGTCTTCAAAATTACTAATCTGAGTCTCTATTCTTTTGTTCTGCACTCTTAACTGCAACGTTGCTAGACCAGTAAATGTACAGAAGTAGATGTGGAGGGCTTGCCAGCTTGTTTATGTGAAATATAGTAGAATAACATGAATAAACAATAAGACTATGTACATATTCTATATGTATGCTTGCCATTGGCAAGCCTTCCCAATGATTGTGTGTAAATGTGTGTAGCTAAATGATTGTGACACTAATATTGAGACTGTGTTTTGGTGGTGTCAGTGTTTGGGGAACACATGCTCTAAGTGAATTTTCATTAATTTGTCTGAAGATCCAGAGGAAGACAACTCACCACAGTCAGAGGATCAAGAGAAGGAAAAGAGGGAGGAGGATCCACCAATATTAGCTGTTAGCAGCACTATGCATAGAAGCCCAGTACAACAACAGCCTGTGTTAGTGATATTAGCCAACTTCCCGAAGAGGGACCAAGGCATCCACACCTTCTAAAATACCCATCACAGAAATGTGGGCTCCAACAAAAAAGCTTCAACAAATCTGGTTTGATCAGTACAGCTGGCTAGAACATTCAACTATGATATATATTGTTTTGCCTGTAGTCTCTGAGTCCTCCAAGTACACAGTGTCAGTATTTCATGAGTGGTGCAAGGCTAGGGCGGCATTAAGGACTCGTGACACAAGTTCAGTTCGCAAAGTTTGTAAGCAGAATTGATCCAAAATCGGAAATATGCTCTAAGCGTGACATTCTAAACTTACAGGAGAACAGAGAGTAAATGCGAGCAGTGGTGGAAACACTTCGCTACACATCATGTCAGGGACTAGCACAGCGAGCAGTTCATGAAGATGAGCAGTCTGATAACAGGGGACCTTTTTTGAATTATTAAAGATCAGTGCTATGTTTGATCAATCTGTTGCAAATAAGACGGAACAGAATATTGCAAATACCAAATTCACTGCAAAAAAAGGCAACTCTCAAACCATACACCAGATCTCAATTAACAAAAAATATCAAAGATAAAAATCTTAACTGAACGTTGTGTAATTTGTTGAGAACAAAATGACATAACTGCAGTCAATGGAAACTAAAATCACCAACCGATAGAGGGCTGGATTCGTACTCACACCGAATATCATAGTAAACAATTGAAATAACAGGCTGTTCCAACTTGCGTGAATTTCATTTCGGCAACTCATAATAATAATAATAATCAGTAATGAGTATGGCCCCCACATACGTGTATTCACTCCAAACAATGTCTGTGCATGCTCCTGATGAGACAGCGGATGGTGTCCTGGGGGATCTCCTCCCAGACCTGGATCAGGGCATCAGCGAGCTCCTCGAGTGTCTGTCATCAATGCCTTCGTCATCCAGGAACTCTTGAGACTGTACTGGGAGACACAGCAAACCTTCTTGCGATGATACGTATGGATGTACCATCCTGTAGGACAGTGTTCATCAATTCCGGTCCTGAAGGGCCGAAACACTTCAGACTTTTGTTCTCTTTCTAATAAAGGAGTTGTTTATACCTGGGAAAGCAGGTGATTGCAATCAACTATTAGGTAAAATAAAACATCTGAAGTGTTTAAGCCCTCCAGGCCCGGAGTTGACGACCCCTGCTGTAGGAGTCGGACTACCTGTTCAATCGGAAAGGGCTGCAGGTACCACCTCATGCTACCAGTAGTGACAAGGACACTAGCAAAATGCATAACTGAAGAAGAATCCACCAGGAAGGAAAAGAAGAGAGCAATTGTCTGTGGCCACCACATGCAAAACCATTCCCTTTTTGCTGTTGCCTCCAGTGCACATATTGTCACTCATTTGCACCAACACATTTGACATTGATCACTTATGCTTCTGAACAGATTGATATCCCTGATGTTTAATTGACTATGTGTCATACTGGGATAATTTCGTGTTGCCTTAATCATTTTTTTATCAGCGTCAGGCTGTTCTCTTAGTAATACGTAAAAAATGTTACGAAAAATGTATGTTTCCAGAGTCAGGAAAACGTGAAGCCTCATATGGTTACAAAATGTAAAACGTCAGTTTACCTTAACCTTGCCCTAACCTTAACCTTAGTAACCTAGCATGTTCGCCCTGGAATAAACATTCCCCAAGTACTTTAAATTATAACTGATTCTTGGAAATGTTCTGGTAGAACGGCAATTCAATACGTACAAAGGCTCACATTTGAATTGCCTTTGAATTGTCTACGTAATGCCATGAGAATGTGTTGTCAGTGTACGTTATATTCATCTTAACATACAGAACCTATTCACATTAAATTATTTTGTCCATAATATGCATTCCTTGCTAGTTTAATATTGTGAAACGTAGATTTTGCTATTCTGCATCCAATATGCTAGTACCTAAAGTTTACTAGTTCTAAAACAATATATTTGTATTTGTTTGTTGTTTTAAAAGAAATTACAGAGTGCAGGTTTAAGGAAGTATTTCTGCACATCACTGGATGCTGACTCCTTAAAGATTATTAAACGCACTTTGAGAAACTGTCATCTTGATCACAACACCTGTGTAGGTTGGTGCTATGGTGGAGCTGCGTGATGTCAGGGCATAGCAATGGTGTTCAAGAAACATTCAGGCAACGAGTTCCACAAGCTATTTATATACACTGTCATGCCCACCGACTAAACCTTGTCTTAGTTGATGGTGTGAGCAATTTCCAGTTTTCTGCAGAGTTTTTTAAGACATTACAAATGCTATGTAATTTATTCTCTGGATCTGTTGTCCATTATATTTTCATCAAACAGGAAAAATAAATGGAGCCATTGGAACAGCCGGTTGAACTGAAGAAACTGTCAGATACTCACTGGGCATGTCACTATTCTGCATACATTAATAAAGCTCTCCCGGCTATCCAAGCTACACTGCTGGAGATCACCAAACAGTCTAATACGCAGGAGGCCACTATTTCAGGATCTTTTTTTGCAGAACAACATTTGTCAGACTAGCACAGAGAAGATGCATGGATTACCATTCAGGAAATAGCAGAGAGTCTCCAGGTAAAAGCCGCTACTGCTCCAGAGCAGAGGCCAAAGAGAGGAGACGGGGCTAACCATGTGAACTACGGGAGTACATTGTTAAAGTGCAGACAGAGTGCTCTGCTCTGATGATTTCAGAGGATATGTGGAGCTACATCGTTTATTTCCGATAATTGACCGACTTGTCAACGAAATGAAGAGATGCTTGCACACAGAGAGAGGTGGAGGGCTGAACGGTGTAACAGCCCTCAGCCCAAAACACATGTCTTTCCTTGACAAGAAGAGCTTGAAGCACATGGCCCTACACTATGGAGTTAAGGACTACCTAACAGATGAGCTACATCAACTCTGTTGTCTCCTAGAACCTACTGTAAGAAACAGCAATGGCATCAATATATACTGCTCACAATATACAAACACTGATTTGCTTTTATTGATATGAATAAACTCCTGAGCATCTCTATGACAAAAGTGAACGCAGCTTCTCTTGTCTTCAGCGTCTTAAGAGCTACAGTGGGTATAGAAAAGAATCACCCCCTCTAAAATAATCACATTTTGTTGCTTTGAAGCCTGAAATGAAGACGGACACAGTTTTTGTTTAATTCAAGCTGTATTTACTCAGTGCAACATATAACATCCAAGTGAAAGATATAACACATGTCAGAAAAAATAAATAAATAAATAAACAATCACTGAGTTGGAAAAAGGATCACCCCCTTGTTTCAATATTTTGTTGAACCACCTTTTGCTTTAATTACAGCCTTTAGTCTGTTGGGATATGTCTCTACTAACTTTGCACATCTAGACGTTGCAATATTTGACCACTCTTCTTTGCAGAACAGCTCAAGTTCAGATAAATTTGATGTTGACCGTTTGTGGACTGCTGTCTTCAAGTCATTCCACAGATTTTCAATGGGGTTTAAGTCTGAGCTCTGACTAGGCCATGCAAGGACATTCACCTTTTTCTCCTTCAACCACTGCGTGGTCAGTTTTGCTGTGTGCTTTGGGTCATCTTCTTCCCATTGACAACATTCTGGCAGAGAGCTGCAGGTTTTCCTTAAGGATTTGACAGTATTTTGCCCAATCCATTTTTCCTTCTATCCTGACAAGTGCTCCAGTCCCTGCTGCAGGTTGATATTACCACCTCCATGCTTTACTGTAGGAATGGTGTTATTTAGATGGTGAGCTGTATTGGATTTTCGCCAGACATATCGCTTGGCATTAAGACCATATAATCCCATTTTACTCTCATCTGACCATAACACATTTTCCACGTGGCCTTAGAATCCTCAAGGTGAGTTTTGGCAAAGCTCAGTCGTGACTGCATGTGGCCTTTCTTGAGGAGTGGCTTTTTTTTGCAACCCTCCCATACAAGCCATATTTGTGGAGAATTTGTGATATTGTTGTCACATGCACACAATGACCACTCGTGTGACTCTGTTTTTTAAATATGTCAATTCTTTTTTTGACAAGTTGGTATTATATCTTTCACTTGGATGTTATGAGTTGTACATACAGCTGAATGAAACAGAAACTGTGTCTGTTTTCATTTCAGGCTGCAGAGCAACAAAATGTGATTATTTTATAGGGGGCTGATTCTTTTCTATACCCACTGTATTTGAGGAATAACAGCGGAGACTCTTGCACCAGCAACCTGGCTGTGCTGGCTATCAACACTTAAAGAGCCAGGTCACTGTTTTATTGCACATTTTCTGTTCATCCAATAAACCTAATTTCACTACTGAAATATTACTGTGTCCTTCAGTTATTTGATAAATCAACATTAAATTGCTGATCCAAACAACCAAATATTTATGAATGAAAATCATGGAAAATGTCAGCGGTGCCTATACGTTTGTATATGAATGTATACTTTTGTGTTTGTGATTTTAGAATATAGCCTTTACATTACATCTGTAACATTGATTGAGTGGCGAGGTCATCTTTATTAAATGAAAGTATGCCTCGTCAATACAACCAACTGGCAAAATACTTGGGCAACAATACTGTCAAAATAAAGAATGCCACACAGGGCAGAATAACAGGCTACTGGTGCTGAGCAATTAGAGGTACAGGTAGCTCACACAGAGACAATCACGGAAGAGATGACCGGGAGTGCCAGAAAGCCAGTGACGTTGACCTCTGGAGTCTTGGCACGCCAGCAGCAGAAGCCTCAGGAATGGGAGATGTGACAAAACCAAAGGTTTGCTATTGCGAGTGTATGTGCATTTTGTTTTTATCAGGAAGCCCAGGAATGTACATCTCTACTGTAAATCTGTTAACTTAATCGAATGCTTTTGCCCTGATGCTGGTGATGATGCGTTATATTTGTTAGGGCTGGAATTATAGTTCATGCAAGTTCGTAGGAATTAAGTTGATATTAATGGGGATACATGTCATATTGTTGGCAAGATTTCCTAATTATTTTGGGGACCACATTACCTACTTCTAACATTGGGAAGGGGCATGTCCCCCCTGTCCTTGCCTGTTCCTACGTCCTTGAGTTCATTGTATCCATATTCATTATGTGTGTGATGTACAATGCATTAGTAACACAGTAGGCACACTGTTCTGTAAAACCTAGAGAGGTAATTTTGTGAGATTATCATGCTGGGATTTTTCTAAATATATTAAACTGACCTTTCAATTTTGAATAAACATGCTAAACTGCACGTAAGCTCATATTTTCCATAGGCCACAGACCACACACATTTTGTGACAAAGTACCCCCAAAACGTCTGGAGCCATCCCATAACAATATTATGTTGTACGTAAGGATTCCCTCTTTGTTTTATGCATTGTGAATGGGCTAAACCATGCTGTGTTTGTGACTGAACTTACTATGGCCCCCTGTCTGTATCAGCTTTTATTTCCATGCCATTTTATCTGTTCCCTGCATGTTGCACTGCCCATAACCCTGATGACAGTGCTGGGCTGGCTGAACAAAACACCAGTGTGCTTCACTTGATTTTCTCTGCCTTGCAGCATAATTTCAAATTATGGCAAAAAAAAGTTGCCTCTGCCTTTGTCAGATTCCTGCCTCTCTCGTGTGTCCGTGTCTTCAAATCCGGCTGTGGTTATTCCCATGTGGCTTTTTGACCGCATTTACAGCCTATATAATGATATTAGTAACCACCAGTCCAGGAACCATGTGTATCATAAATGTGATCAACAATTATTTTTATGTTCAGTTAGTGCCTGTATTAAAATATACATACATAATATATATAGATACATAATGAGTGGTTCATTGAATTGCTGTGTCATGTATCATTTCCTGGGTTGTTCCATGTGTCATGTGTCATATCCTGGGCTGTAGCATTGGTATCATATACCGTACTGTTGCATTGTGTATCATAAGCTGTGTTGTTCTGTTGTACTGTATGTCGTGTAGACACAGCTAAGGGAAAACGTGGTTAATTAACACAACTGCGTCACGGTGGCCAGGGTTCATAACCAGGTCGCGGCATTCTGAACATTCCCAGGGGGCTCGTGTTAGTGCAAATTGGTACTAGAGTAGATATTCTGACATAAAATATTTCATGTCTCTCTGGAGATACTCTTTGTGGCAGGTCAGGTGCCTGTGAACTTGTATGGCTCTGATAGCTTCGACCTTGGATTGGGCTTAAAGAAATGTGTGTAATAGGGTTACTATGTTGTAAGTGATTTAACATTGTATGTTCCAGTGTGGGCATGAGGACAAGGACAAAAACAAACTAAAACAACTTGTTCAATTAACTTGTCCAATAAGAACAAAAAAATGTCCATTCTAAAACATACGGTCTATTCAGAAACATCTGTTCTCAATACTATAGCCTGGTATTCAGAGCCATCTTTGTCCTCATCACTATAGCCTGGTATTTAAAACTATATTTGTTCTCAACACAGGTCAGTGATCTGTTAACCCCTGTTACAGCAGTATCTGTACACCCAACCAGGTTACAAAGCAATCCCTCCTGACAAGTCACTGTTCAGACATACACAAACACACGCACACTCTTCATCATTATTTGGCTACCGCCAGACCCCTTTGGCCAGCCCAGTTGATTGAATCCTGTAAGTACACCACAATGCTTTGTTTACGGCCTTACAACTGCGCTGTTATTTTTGATCTCTAAGTGTAAAGTCTAGCACCCCGTAACAGCCTGCACTCAGCATTCTTGAACTTAATTGAATGTAAAGGCCAGCTTGTCAGGCTTGACCGAGAGACCGTTTAAGCAAATACAATTCCCTCCAAAATAATACGGTTGATTCACTATTCAGGTCACGAAGGGTATTAAAGAAGTTAAATGGGCTTCAGATTCATATCATAGCCTGACAGCCTGAACCTCAGCATAGATGTCTACAAAGAAGCCTGACGAAAACGGAGATGGCAAAGTGAGTGAAGGTTTTCCTGGTAGCTTTGGAGCTTGACTGGTCCTGATGTCAAGGATTCAAAACAGCCTACAAATACAAACAGAATCACAAAAACTAAGGAAAGGTTCATTTGCATGGAATAGGCAGCTGTGTCCACCAGCATGACTGCAAGGGGTAACATGACTACAGACTGTCCAAGGGGTAACATGACTACAGACTGTCCAAGGGGTAACATGACTACAGACTGTCCATATGTTCACTCTTAAACACAATCATCTCCTTAACATTTTTCTACTTCTGACCTAAGACAGTCAAACCCTTGTGACTGTAACTGATTTTATTATATTCCTGGTATGATTGCAACCCTTATTGACAAAAGTGAGTCCTAGAATGGTATGCAGAAATCATGCAATTTCACTGATATTAAACCTACTGGATCTGATGGAATTTTGTTCAACCTAAATTTAAGCTTATTGAATCTGATTGTAATGATCCAGGTAGGAGTAAGGAGACCAAAGCAGGAGTGTTAAACAAGCAAAACGGGAATACTGGTTAGTCGACATTCTAATGTGGGTACAGTAATCCCAGTAAAACAGAACACCTAAGGAGGCAACGTAGTTAACAGTACCTGTGTTCAGGAACATAGTATGGAATTAAATTTAAGGCATCTGCATAACAGACCTTATGAGAGTAGAAGAGTAGAAGTCAATGAATAGAAAACAGGTGAGACTGATGATGATATGATGTAGTACAGCTGTGTGCTCATAGAAATAAATAGAGGGAGTCCTAGATATGTCCAAAATGTCCAGAAGTAGGCGCCAGGGTACTGTAATGGATTCCTTACCACGAGACAGGCGAGGGGCTGTTACACTGATAAACACAGAATAATGATTAACATGCCAATAGGAACATAGTAAAAACCAGATGTGATTCTGCTTTTGGTAGTACAAAGAATTAAGTCCTGTTAAAAATGTGTGCCATATCTCTGGGAAACAGATTCAATTAAACTAAAAACATTTTTCATCTAATCATCATTGTGTCCTTTTGAGGTTAAAATGCTGCTTTCAGAATCTCATTTTAGAGTAGAGATCCAGCCCATCACCTCTGCCCTAGGACTATGAAATGACCTGATATCCCTATGGGAAATCAGCTAAGTTATAAAAAGGAAACAAACCAGCAGTGTACCAGCAATGTACCAGCAGTGCCAGAGGCTACAGCAGCTATCGGGTCTCTCAGCTCTTTAGCCTATCCAGCTCAGGCAAACGATTCTCTCACTTACAGGCTGTCAGCATGATTAATCTAGGGTTTCCTATAAAAGGAACACAACTACTAGGATTTAAGAAGAGCCTTGCCCTCTGGGGCGGAATGGATGCTGTAGCTTGACCTCACACACGCCTCAAGTCTCAGACTCCTGTGGTTCCCTTGGGCAGTGCATTGGAGTTGACTGTTATGACTACATGCAAACAAGTCATCGAAACGTGACAAAAGAACACTGGTAGACAACAAGCAGTATGTCTTCATTGTAATAGTGTTGTTGTCTAACTGCTGACTTGTTCAATGATATCAACTGGTCAAACCATCTCTCATGAGATTATTCAATGGATAGACTTAGGTGGATTTGTATGAATGCATCACATTCTCGCATGCAAATGCCAAGTAAACAGAGATTGACAGAGGAGGTATTCTTCCTCACAAGCGTTTGTCATGCACCTCTAGCGTTTATGCTCGATTTGCAAAGGAAGCAGTGATTGTGAGCAACACACCCTGTCATTACTGTCAAACTGCTAAATATTGCTTTTGTTTAAGTTATTTCATAGCCAGGGTGATGATGGAAAAAAAAGATGATTCTTAATCACTGCTGCCAATGTCTTTACTGGCAGCTTCTGTATCATATTTAATTCTTCAGACATTACAGTGAAACCATGTGTGATTACAGATTGTCTGTAGTGTAGCTCCCTTCACAAAAGCCACAAATGCAAAAGCATACAAAACAACACATTCACACAAATGCACACCCATACAACATTGAGCTTTCCCTGAAGCTATTACAGGCTTAATTAACACAGGGACAGAGGAAACATGCTGTTATTGATGACTGGGGAGCCCCCCGTTCTGCATTGTGACAAATTATTCATCTGGACAATTTTACCTGTACTGAATCTGTCTGATCACCAGCATTGTGGGAACCACTGGCTAGAAAGAAGGGGAAGAAAAGATGAGAACTGGTAGTAAATGAAGAACTAAAGAGGGGTGGAGGACAGGCGGGTTTCACGTTGGGGTAGTTCATTAGGAAAGTCTGAGACTCCCAGAATTGGACTCAGACGCAGCTTGGGTGTGCGTTCATAATCACTGTCACTGTTTGATTAATCCAATTTGTCCTTGGCGTTCTTGTCAACATTTTGCTTCCCTGTTGATTGGTTGACTTCATTTTGTATTGTTTTGGGAAGTTCCTTTCTTTTTTTTTCAGCTTGCTTGATCCCAAAAAAATGTATGAACATGAAACTGTGGAGCAGTCGTTAAGACACCAACAGCTTACAGCCGGTAAGCAAATAAGGACACAGTTATGAAAACTGAAGATGCTAAAGGGTCCTTTCTACTGACTCTGAGAAACACCAAAAGAAAAATGCCTGGGGTCCCTGCACATCTACATGAAAGTGCTTTAGGCATGCTATAAGGAGGCATGAGGACTGCAGATGTGGCCGGGGGAATAAATTGGAATGTCCGTACTGTAAAACGCCTATGACAATGCAGGCTGCTGTTTGCTGCTTTTATTTAGAGCGATAAGTAGAATGCCAGAATCTGGCTAATAAAGGCACTCTGAAAAACTGTAAAACCCCAAAATAATAAGCAACAACTAGCAAGACAATTTCGACTCAAACTTAGCTTTAGGGCTGCAACTAACGGTTATTTGGATAATCGATTAATCTGTCAATTATTTTTTCGAATAATCGATTTATCGGATAAACAAACAAATATTTCCATAACTTTATTTAAAAAAATAAATGTTATTATAAATTGACCTAACAGACCTAAATCTATGCTATAAAACCTGTGCAAAAGATATGCTCATTTATTTAGTAAGGTGCAAAATATGGATTTTTTTACCTTGATTAGAGGAACCTGAGATGTTAAAATAATTGTCTACAAAACAATTATAGAAATATAGTTGTAAATAACCTTATAATAAGGCCTGTTGAATAGTAATTTGTTGCTTTAGGTATTTTACCTGTTTAAGCTTATTTAGACATATTTAATGTTTTCTATTTAGAATTACTTTTATTTTGAAACAATCTTTGGAGATCTTCTGTGCGCAACAGTAGTTGAAAAAACGATATAAGTACATCACATAGTGAAACGTTTAAAGGTACAATATGTAATATCTATCAAAACAATAACAAAATACATACTTTGCATTAAAAGCAAACATCACTATACATATATTATATATATTTCTTAGTTGTGTACTTACATTATCCTAAATGTTTCCACTAACTTTCAAATCCAGAGATATTTGTTATATAATTCGAAGACACGGGACGTTTCATTTTGTCGCCCCTAAATGGCGTCATATAACCTGTGACTGCTCTAGTTGTTATAAGATCCAGGGAGCCGCCAAACATAATGTGAATAAAGCTATAATTTTTTAACAATATATTACTTTGTCAGTGAACATTTTTTGTGCCGGAGATGCTAGATTGGAAGGTTGTCATTGACGACGATAACAAAACCCATGATCCCACGCAACCTCCCGACGTCATCCAAGTACATCTTTTGCTATTGTTTTGATTGAGAGCCCCCTGGCGGCCAAAAATTACATATTGCACGTTTAAAAAAAATGAGCATCCCCGAAGATGTACAAGGTTAGCATATGTTGTAATAGTAAAATCTGGTTTGTGTTTTAAATGATTTTTGCACTATAACTTAACTCTTTCTGTTTGTTTACTTGAGTACTGCCACCGGGTAGTGTTAATGAGCTAGCTAGATTAACGTTAGCTCTACTGCGTTTGCTCTACCACAGATATTAATTAGCCAGCTAGTTAAATACACTTGTCGAGCAATGTTGAAGTAGCTTTGATTTAATAGACCTTTTAAGCTGGATCGCGACCAAACACTGGCTATTTGATAAATAATAACTACCTGTTGTGGGAGCAAATATTCCTAATTTCAAAACGCAATGCAATTATTATGTAGTAACTTACCCTGCTGTTGAGTCCCCTTCATGTATTGCTCCAACCTTTTTTCTTTTCAAGTGCTCCTTCATTACGGTGGTGCTCCGGTGCCATGCCATTTGTGTTTTTCAGAGTTTGCACCTAAATCCTTTTTGTTGAATTTAAAGTAAAGTTATGCCATAATATCGAAGATTTCGTTCAGACAGTTTAAAATGTTTTTATTTTAAGTGACGTCGCTCCACCAGACAGCGAGCAACACAGACCCAACAAATCGATAATGAAATTTGTTGACAACAATTTTAATAATCGATTTTCATCGATTTCATTGATTCGTTGTTGCAGCCCTACTTAGCGTTGTATTAATAAATGCACACTAAACATAGCTCATGGCCATACAATGACAGACAATGGCAGGGCAGCAGAGAGAAACAGATATACAGACATTACTCAAAAAACGTCAGTTAGTGCTTAACAGGGCCGGTAGAATTCACACTAGAACCACAAGATTTTAACATATTTGTAGTGATGTGTGAATCCTGAACGATTTGTTCTTTTGGCTTTCAACATGTGGTGCTGGTTCAACATGTGGCGCTGGTGTTCGCACCAGGTGACCGGGTCTGGCTCTTGGCTCGAAACCTGCCCCTCCGCCTGCCATGCCAGAAGCTGGGTCCGCAGTTAGTGGGGTTGTTTAAAGTCCTGAGGAGGGTCATTGAGGTTACTTATAGGTTTCATGTTTCCCTCCTCAGGTTGGTGATCACAGGCCCACTCCATGATATTGGGTTGCGCGACCCCCTTTCTTCTGCTGTAGTTTAAAAATGTACTGGTCTATTCGGTGAGTGCCATTCTTGATTGCCGATCTTGATTCCTGGCAGGCAGACAGGTGGTCTCCAGTCCTTGGTGGACTGGGTGAGGTACGGTCTGGAGGAGCGGTGATTGTTTCTGACTCGGGACATCCTGGATCCAGCCATGATTCTACAACGCCAGGACCAGCCTGTGCCGTGCCCCTGTGGTCGTCCCCGGGACCGGGGTCATTACGCCGCTGCAGCGGTGCTTCAGGGGGGTACTGTCATATCTTCTGTGCCACAGCCTGTTGAAGTTAGCTATCACTGTATACATTAGAATATTTCTAGACTGTAGGCATGATAAATTGACCAGGAATGCATGTGAAAATTTTGTTCAGGTACAATATTCTTTAAGTCAAAATTCATTCAATAATTTATGCTGGACTAAACAAAGAGGGTGAATATGCTATTACAGGTTTTTAGATGCTCAGCAGTTAGGCAAAAAACCTGACTGCACTCATGTTGTAGAGAAAAAGGGACATTGTCTGCCAGTTGTCAGGAGCTGCTAATCGAGTATTAAAGTCTAATATCAGCCCAATATCCGTAAACGAAGAACTCAGATAATGGTGTTCTCTAAAAGGCCTTCTGAGGCTAAATAAAAATGTAAAAAAGACAACAAAAACGACAGATGACACTTGCGAGAGCACAAATAAACAGACAGTGGATGTGTCTTTGTGGAGGCATGCATGTGGTGTGTGTATTGGTATGTGTGAAGTAACATAATATGCTTCCTTACATAAGGCAATGAAACTAGTGACATTGGGTGACAACAAGAATATCTACAGTAAATCTCAACAACTTGTTGTTCTATTAGATTTTATCACTTCTTTTTTTAACTTCTCACTCAGGCAAATAATTCATTCAGCTTTATTGAGGGTAGTAATAACAGGACTATTAGTGTTTTGTAATAGAATGTATCTTTTTTTTAAAGGATTTAAAAAAACTGGTTGAGCTTTTTCAAAATGCAGGTTAAACTATTGGTCATTCAGTGGGGAGAACAGTGTAATTCAATGAAAAAAAGTACATTAGCTTTCACTGTCATCAAATGTTGTTGATATAGTTAATGATTAACAGAGGACCTCAAAATATTGGATCCTTGCAGCACATGTCATGACAACCATCTTTTAAGATACAAGCCACGAAAACATGACCACATGTCAAAGGTTCCATTTTTTTAGGGTAGCCAGCAGTGGTACATTCCACCAAGTCATTGATGTGTGTGTGGGGAGGGGCGTGGCCAAGTAATTAACGTTGTCTGCCATCTGAGTGACAGGAATATTCACAGCTCGGTGGGGCTGATTGGTTTGGTTAAACGTGTGATCCATCCATCTTGCTGTTAAAACTAATTACTGCTGTCAGAGCGGGAAACAGAGATGGTAAATAATAAAGAGGACCTGAGCTGGTGGCTGGGAGTTGGTGTAGCTTCTTCAGAAATCTATACACGATTTGACCAATAACCACCTCCACTTAAATGACAATATTAAGAAGACTTGTTAAAGAACAATGAAAATCACTCATCGGAAGGGCTCTAAATGTTAGGATTGAAAATGATAGAATATGAGGATTTGAGAGAAATATTAAAGCTATATCAACGGCCGGTTTCACCAAGTAAAAAGTTTAAACCTAATTCTGTACTAACATAATCAATGGAGAATTTTTTTTCCAATCCAAAGGTTTTTGATTGTGATTTTTGTTTCACACTGTTGTATGGTGATATTAATTATTCTTCGTAATGGTGCTATGATTAATTTGGCTGTTATCCACACATTTGGTCAGGGGGACTGTGCTACATTAAGAGGGGGAAACACATTAAAATGAAACACAGGGTGAATCACGGCATTTAACAACCGCAGCAATTCCATCAGTCCCCCAGCCAATAAGTGGGGGTGGAGAGGCAGAAAAAGAAAATAGAAAGACAGAAGGAGAGGAAGAGAAAGGAAGGGAGGGGGGGCAGAGAAAGAAAGAGTAAGGGAGATATGGTGTTCAACGGCCTACAGTGCTGTGATTACGACCAATCAACCTGCTTACATAGAGCAGCCCAACAGTCGCTCCCTGCATGCTCTGCCTCTCACCTCCTCGCCCTCCTCTCCCACAGACACCACCCAGCGTTTGGCATGTGCCGAGAGGCAATTAGCCATAAATATGCTGATTAGAGCACGGAGGCTCCCGGATGCAGCTGCGAGGCAGGACCACAGACTAGACAGACAGCCATGGAGCCGGGAGAAGGATGTCACAAGACGTGGATGCCCCGCCAATGTTGACACAGTGTTGTTGTGCCATCTGGGGCTGTATGGATGCTCCTTAACAATGGAAGCTAATATAAATTCCACTTCTTTCAATGAGGAGGGCTGAGGCATCAGCCGTGAGTTTGAGGGTCTCCTAAAATGGACACCGCAAAGCTGGCATCAGGTTGTGAGGGGGGATGTGTTGATGTGGATGTGTTGATGGTCATGACTAATAGAGGTCTGTATGCGTGTCTGTCTGCCTTGTATTGTCAACGTTGTGTCCTGGAGGCCTATCGCCCTATGGCAGTGCTGTGACGCTCAGCTGTCCAAAGATGATCAACCCGTGACCTTTGCACCTCAGGGTGGTGTTGTTTCAGCCCCTCTTGAATCATGTCAGGCCAAAGCCACGCACAAATTATCCTAGGACTCTTGTCGTGGACAAGGCAAACTCTGATATTATTAGATACGTTGTTAAGGCCCTGCTAAAAACATCAGAGACTGCTAAACAACCCACACTGTTGTTGGGGGCGATTGACATACAGTGACAGGTGTCATTCAGTTTGGAGGAGTCACAATACACAAGTAAAATACAGTATGCTGTAGTCCGTTGCTTATTCCATGTGTGCCTGGTATGTATTTTATAGTATGTTAGTTGCCAATTTAGGCTTTGTAGATATTAGAAGTTCACACAAAATCAAAACTGGAATGTCTCACAGAATGAACCGACAAAATGGAATTTCAAAAAGTGTGCTTGTTGTGGGCAGTGAGGTAAGAGTCAGCTGATTGGTTATGAAGAATAATAGACTCAAAAGGTGGCAGCCAGTTAATACTGGTAAAAGTGAAAGATTGAACTGGCTATGTCCAATTTTCATACAGATGAGGCACAACCTATGTATAGTATTTCTCCATTTTCTCCTCTTCCTGACCAGCATCCATCTCCTCTCAATGCTTCTATCTCTCTTTCTTGTGCATGCCTTAGTCCAGGCAGTTACAGTGATACATCTAATCAGACTGTCACTTAGGAAATGCTGATGGAATCATTTCAAATCCATCATTTACTTCCTGTCCACAGTTACATTTTTTCCTTAGCTTGCAAGATGGTAAAGAAAACTATGGTTTTGGTCTATGATGCTGTTTTAGACTCAGGCCTAAGTTTGAGTTTGACTAAAATGGTGCAGAATAAGCTTAATGATAGTGAACCACAAAAAGGAAAACATTCATACTGAATACAGACATGACTCATGTTAATCCTGATTAGGGAAAACATTCATACTAAATACAGACATGACTCATGTTAATCCTGATTAGGGAAAACATTCATACTGAATACAGACATGACTCATGTTAATCCTGATTAGGGAAAACATTCATACTGAATACAGACATGACTCATGTTAATCCTGATAAAGGAACACATTCATACTGAATACAGACATGACTCATGTTAATCCTGATAAAGGAACACATTCATGCTGAATACAGACATGACTCTAGTTAATCCTGATTAGGGAAAACATTCATACTGAATACAGACATGACTCATGTTAATCCTGATTAGGGAAAACATTCATACTGAATACAGACATGACTCATGTTAATCCTGATTAGGAAAAACATTCATACTGAATACAGACATGACTCATGTTAATCCTGATAAAGGAACACATTCATACTCAATACAGCCATGACTCTGGTTAATCCAGATTAGGGATTTCAATCATACAGTACAATATACAGTACATATACAATTTGGCCGAAAGTATGTAGACAACCGACCGACACAACCATATGAGCTTGTTGGATATCCCATTGCAAAACCATGGGCATTAACATGGAGTTGGACCCCCTGTGCGGCTATAACAGCTGCCACTTTTCTGAGAAGGCTTTCCACAAGATTGTCGAGTGTGTCTGTAAGAATTTGTGCCCATTCAGCCAAAGGAGCATTTGTGAGGTCAGGCACTGATGTTGGATGAGAAGGCCTGGTTTGCAATTGCTGTCTCAGACCATTATCCCCCCTCCTATTTGTAGGGGTGTCCACATACTTTTGGTAATATAGTGTACTGTATATTTGTACTGTATATACAGTACAGTATACTGTATATCCCTTTTATATATTTTATGTATTATTTTTTTAATTGTACTGTTCTTTAACAAGGCAAATTGACTAAGAACCAATTCATACTCACAGCAATGACCTGAGAGAAATACAATTGGGGGAGGTAAAGCAATCACCAAAAAGAACAACAGAGCTTTAACCTTAGTGATCAGGGATTCCTTACGTACACCAGTCAGATAGCTTAACCACTTGGTCACATTGTCGCCCATATAAAGCCATGACTGAATTAGTCCAGGCTTGGGAAGCATGCTCATCTGATGAATAATCCTTTCTGACATACGATTTGTATTGGTTCCCTAAAAGTATGCCTAGGCTACTAACAGAGTAGTGTGGCATGCAGCAGCCACAGGTACAATCCACCACCAGTTACCTTTGAGTTCTATAAGCCATAGCTATGATGAGTGCTAAGGTTAGGGTTTAGAAGAAGAGGAAATGTGACTGTCAAACAACAACGTCAAGTAGAAATCCATTGAGACAGATTTGTATAAATGGGGAATTATATTCATTCTTGCTAGCCTGGTTAACGTGACCCACGTGACACACAGCAGAGAGCTGCAACCTACTTGGTCTGGACAGGAGCCTTTACTAATTTCAGTATTCACTCAAAAATGTGCCCGCATTTTGATTGGTTCTTACTCACTAGCTATTTGCATCATCAACACCCCAAGCCCACATGAGAGAAAGTATGTTAGAATGTTTTACTGCTTATTGCATAGGGTCATCACCGGTCAAGTGATGTTAATAATGTTTTACTTATATGGAAAACTTGACTAGCATAATAAGTTGTTGGATTTACTGCTGTAGTATGTAAGCTAGTGTTTTGCTTCATTGCCAGGCAACGGTTTCCTCTTGCTTTAGCAAATTAATAGGCTTTATGAAGTTGTAATGTGCCTGCTATTTCAAAAATGTTTGTATGAATGGCAAAAATAAGTACTGTCATGTTATCTTATAAAACCCTAATACTGTCCATACACCACAATTATTCCTGGGACTGTACTAATGTGAATTCGACATGACGTGATAGTGAGAGTTTGGTTTCATATCGCGGTGCTTTCGCAAAACATAGATCATGATTAGTTTAATTCAAAATGGACATTTCCAACCGGTGGTAGACACCCCCATTCATTCTCGATGCTTCTCGCCGATAACTTTAAACCATCCATTCCAGACTCATAAGTTTGTAAGAATTTGAGTCAGGTGTCATCCAGGCTACATCATTGCTGCCTTTACTTGATGGGCATTTTCATTATTCCATTACTATTGTGAAAGGACAATTACAATTATCCACCAACACACATACGCCCAGGCACTCACAGTGTGTTTTTATAGACCAGTTAGTCATTTATTTATCATTTCTTATCTACCATAGAAAAGGTGACAGGAGACAATATGTTCAGTGATATTCTGAGCTTACATGGAAAAGCTTACATGGGCGATAGCAAACTTGAAAGCATAGCAGGCTCTGCTGCCCTGGTGATATGGCAATAAGTACTGGGAAGTGAAGCAGTACTTCATCATCAGATATTCCTTTTTTATCATTAAGGCTTTATGAAATATATAACACACACTGTACTTTTAAAGCAATTATTTCACTTCATTAGAAATTATTAAATTGTCCATATAAGTAATAAACATTGTTTATTAGATTTCTCAGGGGCATTCTAAGCCTATGCATAATCAAAACAAAGCTAAATGCACAGCAAAATCTGCAGTGTTAATTTATCTCATAGGTTGTTAAAATGAACACTCTCAGTGTTTAATAGTTCTCATGGAATCCAAGTTAAATTAACACTTTGATAGTGTTAACATTTTAACTTGTTAATAGTGTTAAATCTGACATTCACAGTGTTACTTTTACACATCAGAGTGTTTTCTTAACACTAGATTTTGTTATTCCCTTTCACTAGTAGTGTACATTTCTAATTTAGATATTTCTCAGCATGACTTCTTCAGTAAATGTGATTGTTTTTACAGCTCTTGTACCTCAATTTTTTATACAAATTAAATCCAATAGAAAGGATATTCAGCAGTTATTTTATCACCAACTGCATGCATTTATTATGACTACAATGGTAACATACTTTCAAAAGTGAACAAGACTAGCGGAACTACATCAATGGGAACACTAATCTCAGTAATGGTTGCAATCAATAATACCAGTTACAGTTTGTATTAGATTTGAAAAGTTTAAATTATTATTGTTTAATAATTACCCATGAAGTAATCAATTCATGAATCCATGAAGCAGAAAACACACAATTCTGAAAAATTAACATGCAGCAAAGCATTCTGGGAAATTAAGATGGTTTTGTTTAACACTTCACAGTTTTAAAGTAAAACTGTGACAAATAACATTGTTTTGTAACACTGGGGTTCTATTGTGTCAATTTAACAAGTGTTAATTAAACAACTCAGTTAACACGGTATTGTTAACACTAGAAAATCAACACTAGACAATTTTTGCATTGTGCTTGTTAGTTAAAAGTGTCCTAGTTCATAACAAAACTTCAAAATATCAAAGTTTTGAAAAATAATTAAAGGGACAACACATTCCTAGGTCTACTTTTATATAGTTTCATAATGTAATTTCAGAAATTTAAATTTTTATAACCCATCCTGCTCATGAGACAGCACCTCTGTATACTGTACCTGTACCACCTAAAGTATACAGAAGTAAATTTGCCACTATAGTTAAAATGTAGGGGACCCATCAAAATAAATGTGCGCCATGTTTTTTGGGTGTAGCTACAATGTATCTGTCAAACTGGAAGTCGATAGCCTATATATTACTCAGTCGCTAATAAGTTATGTCCATATTTATTTGTTTTTTTTTAATTATTCCAATCCCTCTAGACATGCAAGGACCAAAATACACTGTAGAAAATCACCAGGAAGATGACAATTCTACTGATCAGGGTTTGTGAATTAGTCCATCGCTGTATTACTGTTTCTCCAATACCAGTGGTGGTAAGTAATGAAGTAAAAATACTTTGGTATTACTTAAAAAAATTACTTAGGTTTTTTTTAGGGGATATTTACTTTATGTAACGTTTCCAGTTCCTCCTTCCTGGATTTCTCGAACTACAACTTCCCCTTCCTAGATTGCTCAGAACTACAATTCCCATTCCCCAGTTCATCTTCCCAGTGAACTACAGCTTCCCTGGTCTTGCCTCCTCAGAACTACGTTTCCCAAAACCCGGACTCAATCAACCAAATTCCATTCACCTGCTCTCACCCAGTCCATATATAAAGCACACACACACCATTGCCTCTTTGCGAGGTATTGTGAGTACTATTTCCTTATTACTGAGCCTTCTAATTCTATATTGTTGTTACGGTCTGACCTCTGCTTTCGTTTTGGATTATTCTGCCTTGGATTTACCTTTGTACCTTGGCCTAATATTTGGGATTGTTATTCTGGCTTGACCCGTGCTTTGTTTACCCTGTCTTGTGTTTTTGGATTATCCCCTGTGCCTTTGCTTTTGGACTTTCATCCTGTTCAAATAAACTTTGTTCTTTTTGTAATTTGGGAGTATTCATTACACTTTACTTGAGTATGTTTTATTTGGATCTAATTTCACTCTTACTACACTACAATTTTAAAGACAAAGTTTACTTTTTACTCCGATACATTTTTCCCAAGCCCGCTCCAAGTATTTATTCCACTGGCTTTCCAAACCAATGAAGACCTTAAACAAAGAATGTGTGAGCTCTTTGCCAGCATACGCGCACATAGCAGTCAGTTCGCATTGCGCTGTGGAAAATGACAGCAGAAACAGGTAAAGGTGCAGCTCTTGACAATAGTCAATGTAGTTAATACATGATAGCTAACGGTGGCAGATTTGGGGTTGTGTGTGATAAAATGTAAGTTAGATGCAGGAGAGAATCAAGCTAGTAAGCTGTTTCTCCCTGTATGCTGCCAATCGATCATGGATGATACGGTCCCGGGTAGACTTGGAAAAGCTGTCAGATTTGCCAAACTAACGTTAGCTCAGTGTTTCCAAAACTGTTCTTTTGCGGTATAATATTTACTATGAAAACTTCTCACTGCACACCATGACATTTAACAGGTCACAAAATAACAGCAGACCATACTCTATATTTGCTACATTTAAATGTAACTATGTTGACTGTTGATATAACCTTTGCATTGATTTTTATTAGAAAGATTTATATTTTTATTTGTCAATTCATCCAACTGAAGTATTTCCTTTTTGGACAAATGTTACAATTAATACACAATACATATTAAGGACATTTAAAGTGTTGCTATTACAATCTGCAGTATATCTAAAATCCATTTACCAGTAATTGGAATCTACACAATTACATGATGTGCAATTTGAGTATAATCTTTTATTTACAATAGAAAAGCAATTCCTATTCAGTTAATACTCATCCTCTTTGTTGTGACAGTTCAATGTTTTTTTCACATTATAAAGTATGTTTTCACCCTTAATTGGGATTCATCCCACTTAATTAATCTTGTGTAAATCTGGTGTTAAAGGTGGTTGCTCCCATTTGACTGTTGCGAAACCAAAGAAGAGATTTTCCTGATAGTCACACACCACTACACTATAAGTCAAAACACATTCAGAGATTTTCATGTTTTTGATTAAAAAAAATTATTAAAATATTACCAATGTTGCAAATGTCCATCACTGTTGGAAATGACTAATGTATCATTAATTATTAAAATACATTGTCAAAGACAAATTTTCAGCAGCCATTAATTCAGTGTCCTTATGATGAAACATTTAGCTCATCCATAATTAACCATGTTATAATTTCTGAACAATATAATGCCACCATAGTGAATGGTCAATTTCTATCAAAACACATGTAAATTCCTGGATTTGTGACCAGTAATGTACAGTATTTACAGGTCAAATGCCAAATTGACAAACTTACTTAGAGGGGTAAAAGCCAACATATGACAGGAGATCCAAACCCAACATTTCATTAGCTTTTTTGTAACAAAGTATCAGTGCAGAAAGTCTTGCTTTTGCTTGTTCAACAGAAACAGCTGGCTCTGTTCTGGCCCTAAAATGACATGATCTTGATCATCCTAATTGCCTGTACATTGATTCATTCCCTTTCCTTCTGTTCAGTGGATGCAGAGATGCCTCATGGTCTCGCGACCCACTTAGATTAATCTTGTTGGAGATCCTTTCCTCCCCACCTTGTCACATTTGTTTCCTGCTAAAAGAGCTGCATTGCCTCTTTAATAGAACCCAGTGGCTTGGTAAAGCTCATGCAGGGCTTTATACACTGTCAAGAGGCTCAGTCACATGCTGTTTTTCTCTGCACCGCTGTCCTTTTTGGGTTGTTATCTCTATTCCAGTTCAGTCTTGTGGATGACTTGACTTTTTTGTTATTTCTATAATTTGAATATGTATTATGAATACATACACAACGGATCAGCCATGTGTTAAGGACACTTTCTTTGAACACTTTCTTGCTACACACAGCCACACACCTTTTAATCTCACCTACACACATCATACATTGTCCTGCCACTTTTCTAAAGGATATGGCATTTTTAGTATTGACGTCTGTCAACCTCCAGTTATTGTCAGACATGGGAAAGCACTTGACAAAATGCTGTTAGAGTGCAGCTACAGCATAGCTAAACCAAGTGATTTGCCTATATTGCCCCAAGGCTACGGCCCACATAGGCCATGCTGGATGCCTGAATCAATATGTGTGTAATTCATAATGCATATGAACATGCCTCCAATAATAGCTGTATGTCTGTTCTGTACAATGAAGGTGATGTCACAATCTATGAAGAGCTCTGTACAGTCACAGAGACTGACGTCTGAGTCCTAGGAGACATTTTAGGAATCCCCCCTCATTCTGATCTGGTTCAATTTCATTCTGTTTGAAGTATGTACACTTACACCACACCTTTGCTCTTTAAAACTGTCAGTTTTCTTTTGCAATAAAAGGAAACGCTTGTCCGAATATTCTTTTAAGAGATAAATGAAATATATTTTGATTTCTACAAAAGCTAACTACGACTGAAGCTAAGCTAGTCTCAAGCTAAGTGTCTCTTTATTCTTCCTTGTAACGTGGCTTAAGCATCAATATCATTACCGAGATTTGATTTATTGAGGAGAGACTGGTGACTCTTCAAGGACAGTCTTTCGATTCGATTCAGCATGTTTGGCTCAATCTTACTTGTCAGTCTTGAATAAAATGCTCAGACAACACACTTGTTTCGTGGATACAAATGCATTCCTTGCTGCATCAAATGGTACATCTTCATTAACATTTGTTTATAGCCCATTACCTCTACCCTTGTGCATGATCAATGCAACAAATATCCAATTCATTCCTGTTGGGTCATTCCTCCATCCTACCCTTCTGACTAAATGCCGGTCTGCCCGCAAACCACAAAAGTAAATGCAGGGAGCTTTCTTCTTTTAATGGCTTTTACTGCTGGTGAGATTTGGCCATCTCCCAAAGACATTACATTCCAGTAGGGAGACTGGTAACAGTGGCTCTTGTCATTTGATCACCACTGTTTATTTAGTCTTAAGCTCTTATGTCATGACGGAGTTAATAAAAAATCCTCACTCAAATCCCAATTCCATCTATACACAGTCAAAAAGTTCTAATGATATCTCATTTTGTCTAAGGAGACTGCTTTATACACATCTCATGTCACAAAGTGACATATAATCGTGTACTATACGGCTGGTCAAAACACCACAAACTCTTCACCCCAAATGCTATTCTCTTTAGGAAAAAGACTTGTGAAGCTGTGTGATCAATATTTACCCAGATAAAGCAGAAGCCTTTCCCAAGAGGCTCCATTCATAGTTGAGATTTCCCTGTGGCCATTGGCTAATAAAGGCTCATAGGCGTTGGAAGACCTTGGATCCAACAGGACCAACAACAAAATGTGGTCAGCCACAGATTTACTGTAGATCGCAATATCATCATTATACCAACCCATTATGGTGTATCTAATTCTATTAGCAGTGCCATTACGGGTTTCCATTTTGAATTAATAAATATTCTTATTTTTTGGTTAATGAATGCTTACATCTGATTTTGGTGATTTGTTGATAACATCTGTGCTACAATCCTGAACAATTATTTTTGTAATTTATTTGTTTCAGAGATGCTAAAACAACTTACAGACTATGTCACCCAATTTGTAGAAGATGAAAATGCTATTTGATTGTTGACTGATTGCTCATAGGAAAAAAACATAGGAATTCTCACCAAGTTGACTACATTAAAACAGTGGGAGCCCTCAAATGTCCATGCTCCAAACAGTTTACATATAAATGTACTCTAACCAGCTCTCCGGCATCACTCTACAGAATAGAGATGGTATGGAGGTTATTCTTGAAACCTCATCTCAATCCCCTGGGCCCACACAGAAGGCACATGTAAAACTGACACTCCATTTGGTTTTAAACAGGTCCTTTTAAATTGTGTATTGGCTGCCCAAACGAGATGGGAGTTGTTACAAAAGAACAATGAAGATGGTTAAGACACAGTGTACTTTACACTAATTTCCATGGTGATTAGTGACAGGTCAACAATGTACAGTGGCTGCACTACCAATTTGGCCCACAGCACAATACACAACACCACTACCCAGTAAAGCATTCAGACACAATAGTGTAGCATTAGGGCTGAAGTCACAGCAGAAGGGAACATGCTTAAATACATTTCAAAGTAATGGTAATCTATGAATGCAAAAGGGGTTCTTGGTATGGCACACTGCTAATTCTAGCAATGAGATTTGTAAAAAAGATCTGCTGACAGCTTGTGTAACATTTTTAACCTGGAACCATCAGTGCATCAAGTGGCGATAGCAACCAATGGACAACTTGAACCAAAAGCAGAGACCTAAAATTTGGGGTGTGCATTTGGGTATATCTGCGTACAGTTATGCCGAATCCCTCTATTCCTGTAAGAGCAAATAGGAATGGATAAATAAGATCAAACTGAGTACATATGTCTGAAAAACACACAGGAAACATTTCTGTATTTCGCACATTCTCTCACAATTCACACCATTTGCAACTAGATAAACAATGTAAAGATAATTTGGGGAAGCCTGTGGTGAGAACTGCTGAGACAGAAGCAGTTGCCGGAAACGGGTATCCTTAAATACCCTGTTCGAAGGAATTAAGGGAACACTCAAATCACACATCGGTTCTCGATAAACAAAAAATATATATTAAAGATCTACTGTACATTGTGTTATTCAATGAGAATAAAATGACATAACAACAGTCAATGGAAATTAAAATCACCAACCGATTGAGGGCTGGATTCAAACTTACACCGAAAGTCACAGTAAACAATTGAAATCACAGGCTGTTCCAACTTAATTTCATTACAGCAACTCATAATGTGGCTCAGTGGTGTGTATGGCCCCCACGTGCCTGTATGCATACCCAACAATGTCTGGGCATGCTCCTGATGAGATGGTGGATAGTGTTCTGGGCATAGGCGTTGTCGAGAGGTATCTGAAAGGGTATCGGTGCACACCCATGGTTCTGGGGGATCTCCTCCCAGACCTGGATCAGGGCATCAGTGAACTACTGGACAGTCTGTGGCGCAACTTGGCAGCGTAGGAAGCACCGATACAAAACATTCCAGAGGTTCTCAATTGGATTCAGGTCTGGCATTAGTGCCTTTGTCATCCAGGAACTGCCTATACACTCTGGCCAGGCATTGTCCTGCACTAGGAGGAACCAACCTGATCTCACAGAATTCTGTGAAATGAACATGGCCCCTTAAATCTGTGGCAGTTTCACAGATTCGCCAAAAATTCTGTGATGGGCCCACGGAAGTCAATGATAGGCAGCATCCATGGTCCACACACAGATTCCCTGTTCCAACACCTGCGCTGCCCCAATTGACTTTGTTTTATAACTAACCATTAGTAACCCCATGCCTAACCTTAACCTACCCTTAATCTCAGTAACGTCATGCCTAACCTTAACCGTTAGTAACCTCATGCCTAACCTTAACCGTAACCTCTTGTCATTGACTTACATAGGCATCACTTCATTGAGCCCATCACGGAATTTTCAGCAATTCTATGAAATTGACACAGAGTTTGAGTTAAGGAGCCTGTTCATTTCACAGAATTCTGTGAGATCATGTTGGAGGATCCAAGGGTCCACTGCACCAGTGTAAGTTCTGATGATGGGTCTGAGGATTTTATCCTGGTATCTTACAGCAGTCAGGGTACCATTGGGTAGCATGTGAAGGTTTATGTGTCCCTCCAAGGATATTCCTCCCCAGACCGTCACTGACCCACCGCCAAACCAGTCATGTTGGGTGATGTTGCGGGCAGCATAGCGTTCAACACGGTGTATTCGAGATTCTTTCATGTCTGTCACATGCTCATTGTGAACCTGCTCTCATCTATGAAAAGAACGGGGCACCAATGGCATACCTGCCAATTCTGGTGTTCTATGGCGAATGCTAGTCGAACTGCACAGTGCTGGGCTGTGAGCACAGATCCCACTAGAGCAGGGGTCTCAAACTGGTTCCACATAGGGCCTAGGGTCTGCAGGTTTTCACTTTTACGTTGTACCTGACTGATTGATTAGATTACTAATTGGTTAGGATCTCATCTCACTTGGCAGTTAAGGTCTTAATTGTGCTCTAATTGAAAGGAAACACCAAAAACCAGCATACACTAGGCCCTCTGTGAAACCAGTTTGAGACCCCTGCAATAGAGGATGTCGGGCCCCTCATCCCACCCTCATGGAGTCTGTTTCTGCCAGTTTGGTCTGCAACATGCACATCAGTATCCACCTGGAGGTCTGTAGGTCTCTGGCACATTGGAGCAGATACCGGTCCTGCTGGGTTGAGACACAGCAAACCGTCTTGCGACAGCACGTATTGATATGGCATCCTGGAAGAGCTGGATTATCTGTGCAATCTGAATGGACTGCAAGTACCGCCTCATGCTACACAGTAAAAACTTGGGTGTTAAATCAACACCCTAAGTGTTAAATTAACACTCTTCAGTGTGTATGTATGTCCACTGGACCTATATAAACACTGATAGTGTTAATTTAACACAGACGTTTTGCTGTGTACCATTAGTGACAAGGACACTAGCAAAATGCAGAACTAGAGAAGAATCCGTCAGGAAGGATAAGGAGAGAGCAATTGTCTGTGAGCACCACCTGTAAAACCATTCCCTTTCTGGGGGTTGTGTTGCTGTTGCCTCTCCAGTGCACATGTTGTCACTTATGTGCACCAAAACAAGTGACTGATTGATATCTCTGAAGTTTACCTGACTCTGTGTTATACTGTGGTGATTGTGTGTTCCCTTAATTTTTTTTGAACAGTGTAGTGGAAAGGTAAAATTAATTTATATGATTAGCCTCATGGCTCACATTGCTATAGAAAAATCTAGAGAATTATTTTTCTATGATTGCAAACCACAACAAACAAAAAACTGCAGGACATAATATTTAATGTATTCTATCTAGATGTTTTAGACTTGTATGCAGAAATCCATTCATCCAAGCTTCATATTAGTGTGGATACACAGTCTATAAACGTATCAACACCTTAGATTTCTGTCCATCATCACATGTTATGCTACAATTAGATGCAATAAAGATAAGATTTTACAAGGTATCAGGCTAGCTGGAAGACTAGTGACTCAGCTAAATGATATACAATACTTTTTTATACATTCTGTGACAAGGAGATGATGCAAACATTTACCATTGTATATTTGATTCTCTCATGTCACAACAGATGTACAACTTTACCCTATCCATTGTAGAATAGTACACTGATGCCTTTTAGAAAAGAAACAATATGGACCCTTATGAAACCTCTCCACTTGATAACAATCCACTGCAAAGGCTGTGTGGCGGTAAAAGAAAAACCATGGGAAGTGACACAACTTGATAGACATTTTTTTAAATAATGAAATTAGAGTATGAAACTGCATATGTAAACCTACTCCTCGCTTTCCCTCTCATAACCACGAGGACAGATGACAAGTCAAACTTTGAGAGACTATACCAGATTGATTATATTAACAACAATAACACTGAAATGTTTTTTGCTTTTTATATGAATGTGTAGCTCTCTATAGAGACGCAAACATTCAAATGAGGCCGGATCTTGCCAAATAATTACTAATTTTCGATATTTTATACAAATACGTTGTTAATTGTGTGCAGCCAAGTGTGCTGGGAATTTAATATAACAAACAACTTCCCCTCACAACCCAGAGTCTCTTCTGGCTACAGATAATACCAATCTTTCGGCTGGTATGATGTTATTTTAGAATAAAATATGTCGATGGCACGTCCAAACGTTGCACAATTCTGTTTTACTTTCAAATATTTTACATAAAGTGCTGTTTAATTATGTAAATAATCGAATAAATACATTTGAGATAATATTATTGAAATCAAACTAATAACAAAAATATTTTTATTAAAAGGAAATAGAACCTAAAAGAAAATTAACTTTCACCAAATTCCCACCTTATTTCCTTGACTTTCAGGACCTTGGACAAGAGCGCAGCGGTCTGCATTGCCTGAAAAAACACCTCGCGCTCTAGCTTCCGCGTCTGCTAACCCAACGAAACCTCGAAAGCTCAGTTAGAAGAATAGGTCGCTGCAATGAACAAACATCTCGTCACCAAAGCTTCAGAACTGCGATAGTTTCAGATGTACCCTGTCTACTGCATGCGAGGCGTAGCCTGCGGACACCTGTTGTTCCTTGATTTAAGAGCACTTTCCCCCACGTTGATCTAATTTGATTGCTGATATAACTTTTTTATAACTTTTTAAAAACACTGTTGTAGCCTAGGCTACTATGTAGACCAAAATCACTGCGTACAAGAGAATAAATACGGGTTGAGACCTGCATGGTCTGCACTGAAAACACAGAAAGGGGTCACAGTGGTACAACCTTGGCCAGGACAACTCCTAATCATTATTGACAAGTGTAAAAAGGAAAATCAGCACCACGAGTATGCGCTCGATGTACTACCGCTTTCTAAAAATAATTATTTTAACCATGCAATCAACCAAAAGTGGTTCTTAATACAATTACAGATCGGGGGAAGTAATCGCGAAGTGCGCACCACGGTGATTTCCAAACAACATTGGCTATGCAAATCAGTGAGGGTCGCTCAGTTTCGCAAACCATTTTTAAAATGAATATTATGTCAACTTAACATAATAGCATTATCTAACTTAAAAAAGTTAAAACTCGACCAATTATAATGACTTGGCTGTAATGAGGACGCAAACATTTATTAAGGGAGTGATTAAGGGGCCATGTCGAGTCCTCTACACAATTCCAAACGATTCGAAATCCCCCATTTTAAAAGCGTCTAAGTAGCCTATATTTTCATATACCATCACCATAGATAGCCCTATTGCATATCCAGGTTTGATATTGGCTATCAATACAATATTCAATATACATTTTTAATTAAAGATGCTTACAGACATAGGCAAGTGATACTTTTTTCAAATAGAAACAATAAAGAAGTGCTAAGAACATTTAAATAGTTTAAACTACTTACATGTGAAA
>JACXGM010004029.1:0-39448 GCA_016801145.1 Umbra pygmaea | reverse complement strand
AGTGTAAACAGAATTACTTTATCTTTCGGAGACCAGCTTCCAGAAGCTGTAGGCCATGCGTTTTACACCTTTTATTTTTCTATCGATAGTTATATGTTAATTATTATATATTTATTGGGAACATACCCCATCTGGCTATCTACAATTTGACATTATATTATTTAAAAGTCAAAAACATGTTTCCATCACCCATGCATCAAGTGGAAAAATAACATAATGTAGCTACCACAAACTCTTTAAAACACTTTTCTAACTACAACTAGAAGTTTTAATCAGTAAAAGACCAAGGTCTCAGTTGGTAAAAATGTTATCATCAGACCACAGAAAACAGGCGTTGTCACAGTAACAAGGGAAATCACACTTGCCATATTGGTAAACTAAATAAGCATTATCCTTTCAACATTTTTGAGAAGGTTATGTAAAAAAACCTAGGCTAACAGTAAGAGCAAGGACGTTATTCACAAAGGTAGAATGGAATCTGCTTCATTGCATCACAAAAAAACCTTTGAAAACAGCTTTAATAGTTTACCAATACTGCACGTGCGATTTCCCCCATTACTGTGACAACTCAGTATATTGTTTTCTGTGGTCATTTTGTGAATTGAGGATATGTTCAGTACCAACAAAAATTAGGGAACTATTAAAAAATTAATAGATATAATTTTTAACAATCTCACACTAGGAAAAAATCTGAAATTTGACACATTAAACATACACAATCGTGAAATGGCTGTGAATTTAGCTTATATAATTATGTATGGGTTTTACTTTTATTTATTCAGAAGGTACATGTTAACAAAGTCGAAAATGTATTCAGATATTTATATATTCCAGATTTACAAAGATGTGCAGACGTGGAAAGCAGTAGTATTTAGATAACAACAACTCATACTTGTTCCTTACACAATCACATGTTTGCCTATTTATCCATTGTGCACCCTATTTGCAGTAACTGACAGATGTTTTTGCCATCCAGATGAGCTATTTTGTCCCCTGGTATGTAAATAATCCCTTGTATGGGTTACATTGGATTAAGGCTCACTGTTAAATTCTCCAACACTGTAGTCCTAAACTCAAACTCTTGATCATAACCAGATGACTATTGGTATGGTCAGATCAGTAGAATAGTTAGAGGGCGTTTGTCAGTAGATGTCAACTCTAATATTTAAGCATGTAACATATCTAAGCTAAATGCAAATACCTGTAAAGGTCATGCATTGGAATATTTCATTCATTATCTTATTTTCTTTTAGATGCATTTAAGGTGAAATTGTATTCAATATTTTGTCCTGGAACAAAAGAGGCTGAGTTGATGGGCATCTACATTTTCTCCATGGAGCTAAGAAAGAATCTTGCAGTTTTAAAAGATAATTTCCTGCAATTCAATTCAGATACACAAAACTTTTATTATCCTGAAGGAAATTGTTTTTCGTACGAATATCTCCGCTGCCCAGGTTAGAAAAGCATGATGAACACAAGGGTACAGAAATACAAATATATCAGGATAGACATCATTGATAGATAAAAGTAATTAAGAAAATGTCAGTACAATATAAGCCTATGATCCTATTGTATACATAACATGAACCATACCATAAATATAAATAACATTAAATACTGATATGTATAACATACTAGGTAATTAACTCAACTGATAAAATCTGCTCCTAGCTGCCTAACGATTTACCTCCCTTCTCTATAGGTTCAAGACCAGGAACGCCACCCCCCCCCCCACATGAGAAGTTGTAAATCCTTTTTACAAGAGTTTTATAGCTATCAACACTTGTCAGGGCTGGAATGCAATAAAACATGAGTTATTAGTGTAAAGTTGTCCTTTCAGCCCAGGTACGGTAGTAGTGCTGGCATTTAGAACTAAAGTCAGGCAGTAACTGCAGATTCACTGGCCAATTACTGTCCATCTAATGGATTTCCTCATGTGTGTTGTTTCATCTACAGTTGCACATCCAGGCCAGGAAAAAAAAGCTGTATGCTTCACTTTAATGCTGAAATTAGAATTGTTTTGAAATGGTGAAACTATTGTGAATAAATACCCTCAAATAAAAGATGAGAATCATTACTTAGTTTTTCTAAACTAATGAAAATTACTGTTTGCTGACACACGCCACAACACATGACCTGAGATGAGTGATTGGGATTCTTTCTTTCTTTCTGTTTAGTAGTTAACCACTTTTTATATGACTGTATTTTCATGAATATTTAATAATACATGAAAAATCAAGACTGAGTTAATTTAATTTAGTCAGATTGACATCCACCAATAAATAATAATCTGAACTATTTTTCATTTTACAATCCTTATTGTATAATCTTTGGTATAGAGATCACTTTTTCTTTGTTATTTAGTTCAACAGATATTCCTGAAATGACCACATGTCCACTGCAGACATTTTAATGCATCACACTATTGCAATCCTTATGTATAAACCTGAAGGATGCTGGCAAATCTGCATTATAATGTTTGGTTCAGTTGATATGACAGAAAATACTCTACGTCATTTTGGAATGGAAAATGAGCACAATATCTGCCAGGAGAAATGTTGTTCGTAATTATCTAAATATCTTCACACACAGTACACACTAATGTTGATGCTAAAAATAACACCAGTTAACAACTAGAGTTTTACAAATATTGCCTGGGTTATCAATAGTCCTAATCCAAATTAATCAAAACCTAGATGTACTGTAAACAGTACAAAAACATTAGAAAATCCTCAAGACCACTACATTTCCAAGGTTACTTAAAACTAATCTGCCAACAACTCCCTCTCGTTACACTGGCAACCCAGTAGTACTATCTACACTTAAGATCTGGTACCAGTTTCTACGTAATTTTGGGTTTTCCCGTACATCCATCATGGGTCCTATAGATAACAACCATATGTTAACTCCATCAGTTGTTGACAACGCCTTCTCTCTAAGGAAAGGAAAGGGTACTAAAACATTTCATGATCTTTTTGAAAATTGAGTTAGTTCGCTAGTTTTCAAAACTTGGTTGCCAAACATGCTTTGCTCCCATCCCAATTTTTTCAGTATTTGCAGATGAGACATTTTGTTTCTTCCGAATTTGTATGTTTTCCTTCCCTAACCTCTACCCAGCCATGGGACAAACTATTGACACTCTTACCTCAACAGAAATCACTGATTTCTCAGATATATTTACTGATCATGTCCATTGATGAAAACTCCACCAACAAATCGAAATCTGCCTGGGAGCGCGAAATGGGTCTTCAACTTACAAAGGAGTTCTGGGATAGAGCAACTGACAGAGTAAGCTCCACTTCATCTTGCGCTTGTCTTGGACTTATTCAGTTCAAGGTGATCAACATAGTTCATTACTCTAAGTCCAGACTGTCTAGAATGTACTCTACGGTGAATGATGTGTGTGACAGATGTCATTCCTCCCCGTGTAACCTCTACCACATGTTTTTCTCGTGCCCTAAACTGAGTAACTACTGGAATTACATATTTCATACCCTATCCGAGGTACTTAAAATAGATTTGAATCCATGATTGCAGTGTTCAGAATCCCAGGGGACTCTCTCTCGTTAAGCCATAAAAACTGTGATATCATTGCTTTTACCTCATTATTAGCCAGACGCAGAATATTGCTCAGTGGAAATCTTGTCAGCCCCCCTTAGGCTCTGGTTGGCTAATTGATGTTGTGTCTGTTTTACAACTTGAGAAGATTAAGTATACAGTGAGGGGATCATACTCAAATTCTTAGATAAATGGCAGAATTTTATTTCATATTTTAATAGTTTAAGTATACTTCCCTCAGATCTGCCATCATCCATAGGTCACTATCCCACCAAGACTAATTTACTTTTATTGTATGTATGCATTTGTATGTTTTTATGTATGTTTGCGTATTGTTTGTCTGGGTGTTCAATGTGGGGTGGAGGGTGTGGAACGGTGCTGGGTCTGTCTGGTCATTTGTGGGGTGGGAGGGGGGTAAAGAAAATTGTACAAAATATATATTCATTTTATCTATATATACATACATATATATATATTGTAGTGTATATCCTGTTCATTTACATTCTGAAATATCTATAAATAAACATCTAACCACTTTTGTTTCACTGCATTTACTGAAAGGATTATATATTTCCTACTGTTAGTGAGTGTAGATTATTTATAACAATAGATACGGGAAATCAGTCAACTATAAAATTAAAAAATATGTACCTTCCAAAATACATTTTCACTTGACTGGATCATTGCATCCAAAATAATTTAAATAATAAAGATAATGTGCACAATTCTAGAGTACTCCACCATTTACTGTCATACAATATCATGGGTTCTCCTAAGAGAATCTCCTCTTACTTAAATGCCAATGAGAAAGCTGGCAAACATTTTAATTTCAGATCCTCAGTTAACATAATAGGAGGTTTTATATAGCAGCTGTTTTTTATTAATGCTGTTACACACAGTTTTAACTTCCATAAAACTGCATAGAAGAAACCTTTTATTGTGGGAATCTGCTAAATCCTTCTTACCACAAGGAGTTACTAAAGCATGTTGGCAGCTCAGACTTTCCACTCGTTCAGTCTGGGTGGTGTGGAACAAACTTGTGCCACCCTATGCTTGCCCCCAGGCAATCGACGGTATGCCCTGACCAGGATTCAAACACACGTTCACAGACGTTGGACAGCAATGAAAGCTTACACCGATAAAGAAAAAATGTTTTCTATCATTTATCACTGTAAAAGACAGAAAGCCAGAGCCTACAGACTGACAATACGGTCCATCCATCTGAGATTAGTCAATCAGATAATTCATAGAAAAAGTACACCTACAATATACCCAGGTTAACGCAAATATGTAGATTTTCTCCTAGTAGACTGACCAAATATGGAGACAACGTTCTAGGAAATTGACCAAAAACGGTCTAACAGAAGATACTAGTACACACAAGTTACTCTCTTGGAAACAGTCACCATGGTGATAAGCAAGAGATTTAATAGGAAGGCTGATAATTGCAGAAAAATTCTACAGGACAGCTTTGATTTTAATCATCATAAGAAATGGTCTGTGATTACAGTTAAAATCCGATTTGATTAAGACGCTGTCACAGAATAAACTACCGGTAATATCCCTAGTCAGGCCAGAGAACAAACTACGGTACATGTACAGAACTATCCACTGATTCTCCTGATAACAAAGTCAGGTAGAGCCAGACTAACTTATTTATTTTAGTCTCCCAGGGCAGAAAACATCTTCATGCTACTTTATTCTATTTTCACACAGAAAATATGTTAAGGCAATCAGATCAGCTAGGTACAACTGGTGGTGAATAACACTGCTCCATGTGGTACTCATAGTACAGTATATTAGTGACAACAACACATTAACCTCTACAAAACACAGACTTCCTTCACTAAATAACAGAACCCATTCAATGTCCAATAAGCAGTAGCGATACTTACTACACCTTAAGAACTAAAGCAACATGCACATTTCAGTTAACTTTCTAGAACCCACCAGGCTTCACTCAGACATTGGCCAGTTTATTATGTAGTACCGCTTTGTTCCTCTTTGCCTTCAGAAGAGCCTGTATTATCAGTGGCACTGATTCTACAACCTGTTGTAGTGGAATAATAATGTTTACAGGACCAAATATGGCAGATTCAATTTCTCTCACACCTTATTCAACACAAAGGATTTCCTGAGGGGAATTAAGATTCAGAGAAGGGGGGGGGAACCCTTACTGGACCACATAGACAAGCCCAAGGGTGAAGACCAACAGATCAACTTACACTCACCTAAAGGATTATTAGGAACACCCATTCAATTTCTCCTTAATGCAATGATCTACTAAACCAATCACATGGCAGTTGCTTCAATGCATTTAGGGGTGTGGTCCTGGTCAAGACAATCTCCTGAACTCCAAACTTAATGTCAGAATGGGAAAGAAAGGTTATTTAAAATTTAGCAATTTTGAGCATGGCATGGTTGTTGGTGCCAGACGGGCTGGTCTGAGTATTTCACAATCTGCTCAGTTACTAGGATTTTCACGCACAACCATTTCTAGGGTTTACAAAGAATGGTGTAAAAAAAAAAAGGGAAAAACATTTAGTATGCGGCAGTCCTGTGGGCGAAAATGCCTTGTTGATGCTAGAGGTCAGAGGAGAATGGGCCGACTGCTTCAAGCTGATAGAAGGGCAACTTTGACTGAAATAACCTCTTGTTACAACCGAGGTATGCAGCAAAGCCTTTGTGAAGCCACAACACGCACAACCTTGAGGCAGATGGACTACAACAGCAGAAGACCCCACTGGGTACCACTCATCTCCACTACAAATAGGAAAAAGAGGCTACAATTTGCAAGAGCATACCAAAATTGGACAATTGAAGACTGGAAAAATGTTGCCTCATCTGATGAGTCTCAATTTCTGTTGAGACATTCAAATGGTAGAGTCAGAATTTGGCGTAAACAGAATGAGAACAGTGATCCATCATGCCTTGTTACCACTGTGCAGGCTGGTGGTGGTGGTGTAATGGTTTGGGGGATGTTTTCCTGGCACACTTTAGGCCCCTTAGTGCCAATTGGGCACCGTTTAAATGCCACCGCCTACCTGAGCATTGTTTCCTACCATGTCCATCCCTTTATGGCCACCATGTACCCATCCCCTGATGGCTACTTCCAGCACGATAATGCACCATGTCACAAAGCTCAAATAATTTCAAATTGGTTTCTTGAAAATGACAATGAGTTCACTGTACTAAAATGGCCCCCACAGTCACCAGATCTCAACCCAATAGAGCACAGGTGTCAAACCGGTTCCACGGAGGGCCGAGTGTATGCTGGTTTTTGGTCTTTCCTTTCAATTAGAGCCCAATTAAGACGTAGACTGCCAGGTGAGGCGAGATCCTAAACAATTAGGGACATTCAATCATTCAGGTACAAGGTAAAAGCGAAAACCTGCAGACACTAGGCCCTTTGTGGATCTGGTTTGACACCCCTGCAATAGAGCATCTTTGGGATGTGGTGGAACGGGAGTTTCGTGCCCTGGATGTGCATCCCACAAATATCCATCAACTGCAAGATGCTATCCTATCAATATGGGCCAACATTTCTAAAGAATGCTTTCAGCACCTTGTTGAATCAATGCCACATAGAATTAAGGCAGTCCTGAAAGCGAAAGTGGGTCAAACACAGTATTAGTATAGTGTTCCTAATAATCCTTTGGTTGAGTGTATGTAACACAACACATACTGTACCTATTTGATGTTTTCTTGATCCTCCCATAAAGGGAGTTTATTATTATTATTTGTACTACAAGGTTGCACAGGTTATATGATTTTTAACAGGGGTACTGGGAGAGATAAATGCTAGTTTCCCACTGTGGGGGATATTTAAATATCATACTCTGTTTATTTGGTATGACCAGGGTGGTGCCTTAATGTCAGTGAATAATCTAATTATGTAAATGTCTTGATAACGGTCTTTTTGCTCCAACTCTAGCCAGTAAACTTCTGCATAATTTCTTAAGCAGCGGGAATAAAGTTGGTGTCACCTGAGCAGAAAGGATATATCTCATTGTTTTAGTTAGTTTGAGGAGTCAATCGTAACCGATACTCCTGGCATAAGTTTCGTTGCCATAGTGCTGTGAGTTAGAGTAGATTAATTACACTAAACTGTATAGTTTTTGCTTAGGCCGGTTTTAGGATTTTAGGACAACATGTAATAATCTTGGTATTTTAATTTGTGATTTCATTGTCCGGTTAAAGAGCTGTATTTTATGCCTTTAACTACCCTGGAAATCCAGAGTTCTCGCGAGAGCACAATTTGAATTTGCTCAGCAAGTTACTCTGGCACCGAGTAATTCTGCTCATTATCTATGCCCTTGTATCCAAGCTGCACCAATCACATCGGTGTATTTGATATAGGCGTGCCAGAGGTGTGTTAAACAGATGACGACAGCGCTGCGACCTCGAAGTCATTAGTAAACATTGTAAGATCGCTATGGATTAACACTAGTTGTTTGAAACGACTTTGGCCACTACAATGAACGAGTTAGACTTGGCTTTTTACTAAAAGAGGAACAGAAGACGGCGCTCGAATCGTTCCTTTTTTTATAAAATGACGTTTTTGCTGTTTTGCAACCTGATACGGCAAGAGTTTTATCTACCAATTAGCACCGCCATAGTGGCTTAGCGAAAAACCACTGGTGATTGGTCGTAGTGTTATCCAATTGCGTACCTTAAGATTTTCAAATGCATGCTTGGTGCCGCCTCTCGAGTTGGGTCATTTTCATTACTCGATGCCAGACCCATATCTCCTCCGGATTTGGGTCTGGATTTTTCCAGGCTAGCCTTTAACTGGAATTAAAAATTATTTAGCAAGGACAGAGTTAGCTCAAACATAGGACATATTTAGCATGGCTTGGAGTGTCTAGTCTAGCTACTTAGTGATTTTCCAATTTAACGCCTGTTAGGCTCCAGGGGATCTTGCTTATAAACTTATAAACATATGGCGTCAGATTTATAGATATTATATATCAACGAGGTCAATAAGATCATTCTCTACACTTTTTATTAAGCACCGTTTATCTTAAAACTCAGTTCTTTGCAAAAAAAAGGAAATACATTAATTATTCATGTATTAATTTCATAAGTGCATATTAATTGTATTTCTCCCCCCTCGACTACACTGTTATACGTAAATCTCTTTCACAGGGACATTGGTCATGCAAAAGTGATGGTATAGAGTTTGTGCTGTTTTTTTAAATCCCATTAATCCCAATTTCATGATGTTCCATGACTAATCATGGTTTTGATCGCAACAAGTCCAGAGCAGATGGAGGCATCGATGCCAAGACATTCTGCGTCTTACCAACCTGAAAAACTCAAGTACAGATTTTAAATGTAGAGACCTTCCACACATACAGTGTAGACACACATGTGTTTATGTTAAATATCAGTCTCTCTAAATGACAGGCTGCTAGTTTACATCTTACTGTAGGTCCTACAACATCACTTGGTTCCAGATCAATCCTACATCACATGCAGCTGTCTCTAAACACACACACAGGCATTTAAGCCTGTAATGTACCCAGATAAAATCAATATGGAACTTAATCTACTTCTTCAGTGAGCTTCTGAAAAGTTCTAAATCTCTCTTTCTCTCTAGGTTACCAGCAGAGTGGCATAAATTGTTATCTTTCAGTCTATCTAGAACTAAAATAAAGAGACTACAAAAATGTATTTACTAAAATAAAGATAAATATTAATATTAATACAAACTTTTAAAGGTGAAACAGAACAAATGCAGGCACCCACCCAATTATTATAATATAGTAGACATTTTCAAGTTTGAGGCCAAATGTGATAATGAGAAAATAAGCACCATGACATTATACAGTTTAGACTGCAGTATGTGTGTCAATGAGAGCATCACTTAAAGGGTCCAGAAGGTCAATAAACCCACACAAATATGTTGCTGTAGATGTTTATCTTACAATATGCTGAAGCTCCCAGGGCTTTTACAACCTGCAATATCCACACTTCATCGCTTAAAGAGCAATAAAGCAATAGCAGTGCCTTCAAGTCTAAAGTGAGATAACAGAAAACACAATGTTCTTGTACTTTGAAAGTATTCCATCAGCATACATGTTCACATGGGTGCATCATGGGTATATTTGATATGTCTGTCTGTTTGGCATTCTAAGATCCCGCCCTCGGAACCCACATGTACACTGATGACAGGGGTTTTGTTGTTTGACTTTCCTGAGAAAATTAGGTTTATTGGATGAACAGAAAATGTAGCCTGGAAAAATCCAGACCCAAATCCGGATGATTAAGGGTCTGCCATCGAGTAATGAAAATGACCAAACTAGAGGGGCGGCACCAAGCATGCATTTGAAAATCTCACTGTACTCAATTGAATTACACTACGACCAATCACCAGTGGGTTTTCGCTGAGCCCCTATTGCTAAGCCCCATACGTTTAGCTACCAGCGGAGCTAACTGGTAGATTAAACCCTTGCCGTACCCGGTCGGCAAAACAGCAAAAACGTACTTAAAAAGGAATGATTTGAGCGCCGTCTAACTCGTTCATTGTAGTGGCCAAAGCCGTTTCAAACAACTAGTGTTCATCCATAGCGATTTTCAATGTTTACTAATGACTTCGAGGTCGCAGCGCTGTCGTCATCTGTTTAACACGCCTCTGGCACGCCTATATCAGATACACCGATGTGATTGGTGCAGCTCTGCTACAAGGGCATTGTTAATGAGCAGCATTACTCAGTGCCAGAGTAACTCGCTGCGCAAATTCAAATTGTGCTCTCGCGAGAACTCTGGTTTTCCAGGGTACAGAAAATGTGAAATATGCATCAAAACTAAATTAGACAGGTGCAGACATTTGGGCACTCCAACAGAAATAATACATCAATATTTAGTTGAGCCTCCTTTAGCAGAAATAACAGCCTCTAGATGCTTCCTATAGCCTGTAATGAGTGTCTGGATTCTGGATGAAGGTATTTCGGACCATTCCTCCATGCACAACATCTCCAGTTTAGTTAGGGTTGATGGTTGCCGAGCATGGACAGCCCGCTTCAAATCACCCCACAGATTTCAATGACATTTAGGTCTAGGGACTGGGATGGCCATTCCAGAACATACTTGTTCCTCTGCATAAATTCCAGAGTAGATTCTGAGCAGAGTTTTGGGTCTTTTTCTTGTTGAAATATCCATCCCCGGTGTAACTTCAACTTTGTCACTGATTCTACATTATTCTCAAGTATCTGCTGATATTGAGTGGAATCCATGTGACGTTCAACTTTAACAAGATTCCCAGTACCGGCACTGGCCATACAGCCCCACAGCATGATGGAACCTCCACCAAATTTGACTGTGGGTAGCAAGTGTTTGTCTTGGAATGCTTCTTTTGCCGCCATGCATAACGCCCCTTGTTATGACCAAATTACTCCATCTTTGTTTCGTCAGTCCACAGCACCTTCTTACAAAATGAAGCTGGCTTATCCAAATATGCGTTTGCATACTCAAGCGACTTTGTTTGTGGCATGTGTGCAGAAAAGGCTTCTTCCGCATCACTCTCCCGTACAGCTTCTTCCTTGTGCAAAGTGCGCTGAATTGTTGAATGATGCACAGTGACACCATATGCAGCAAGATGATGTTGTAGGTCTTTGGAGGTGGTCTGTGGGCTGTTTTTGACCGTTCTCACCATCCTTCACCTTTGCCTTTCCAATATTTTACTTGGCCTGCCACTTCTGGCCTTAACAAGAACTGTGCCTGGGGTCTTCCATTTCCTCACTATGTTCCTCACAGTGGACACTGACAGCTTAAATCTCTGCGATAGCTTTTTGTAGGCCTTCCCTAAACCACAATGTTGAACAATCTTTGTTTTCAGGTCATTTGAGAGTTGTTTTGAGGCCCCCATGTTGCCACAATTGTTGGATGCACCTGTCTATGAAGTTCAAGGCTTGATGAGCTCACCAAACCAATTGTGTGTTCCAATTAATCAGTGCTAGGTAGTTTACAGGTATTCAAATCAACAAAATGACAAGGGAGCCCAAATTTATGCACCTGTCCAATTTTGTTTGGATGCGTATTGCACATTTTCTGTTAATCCAATGAACCTCATTTCACTACCGAAATATTACTGTGTCCTTCAGTTCTTTGATTGATCAAAATGAAATTGCTGATCCAAACTCCCAACTATTTATAAATGAAAATCATGGAAATTGTCAGGGGTGCCTAAACGTTTGCATATAACTGTAAGATTTATTTACCCCGGTGGGCCAGTTGATAACAGTTTTCATTTGCAGTGGGATACTGGCCAAGTTAAAGCACAGTGGTGCAAGATGACCTGAAGTTACACATGAAGTACCGGTACACGTATAGCCCCAATCGTGGATCAAATTAGCAACTTTCAGTTTCAAAGACTGCCCCTATCCAATTGAGCTACAGTAGATGCTAAGGCCCACATGTACATTTACACAATACATCCATGCAAGCATGTATTATTGCACCTTTTACGTCTTGTGTTTGCTAATTAATTTAATTCTGAAAATGCAGTTTATCAACGTTCAGACACGCCAATTACCAAGTCTAGGAAAATAATGCGTAGCAAAGTCAGAGAAAACAGCTGTGACGCTGTACGTATGTGAATAAAGAAACGGAGAGGTGGCAAAAGTACAAGAAAAAGTACTTTTCTGGGTGCAGCTTTGTTCACAAGTTTTGGGAAGTTCCTAATTGAGACCAAAATGACCAGTAAAAAGTGTTCATAATGAATCAGTGATATATGAAATGTATACAAAGAGTAAAACAATGATTAATTGTGGTGAATAATAATAAACTCCCATTACTTATCATTTGGGTTTTATTTAGGGACTTCCCAAAATGGGTGAACGCAGCCGTAGAAAAAATTTACTTCTACTTCTGCCATCTCTGAAGAAACAGAAGAACAAATGCACGCACCAACAGAGACCGATCAATTTCCTTCCTTTTCGATTTCATCAGTGTGGGAAAATAATGTCAGACCAAGAAGGACGTACATAATTCGATCACGGTATTATTGTGACATACCTTTTAAGCTGGAATACACTGGCAGAATTGGTCAATTCGTGGGAAGATTGAGCAAGTAGACAATGAGAGAGACAGGAACGTGTGCAAGTTGAGGAACTACAAATGGTAATACTATCAAATGGTCCCTACTATCAATGGCCAAAACAAGAACTCAGCACATATCAACATTACCTGGTGAAGCACATCAACTTCATGCTGAGGTATCAGATACATTCTGTTTATCTGAGTGCATCGGATTGACAGCTTGCATGTTAAACAACTCTTTACTTCCTGTTGACCTGACTTGCTTTTTTTAAAGACCATTATTAACAGCCCCATTGTCAGGCATCCTATAATTGTCAAGAAAGTCAACTGACAGACGACAGAATTGTTTGCAAGGTTTATGACCAAAACATCAAAAGGTTTATCCAGAAAAACCTCCAGAAAGGATCAGTCAACTACAAAAGCTTTTTGCAGCGCTAATTATACACTGGCTCACTTTAACAACTCATCGTTGAGATGAGTACAGGTGACTCAAAGTCGCAACACATTTTGTCCAGCACCATTCCTACTGTTCTATGCTGAACTCCACACCCTAAACATATTCATGTTAAGTAAATACAGCCACTGCTAGCCTGCACACCTCTTACTGATCTCAACATGCCCACCACCACCACACATTTTCCAGTGCAGATTTCATATCTAAACATTACCAGGCAGAGCAATGCTCAGTTTGTTTTTTGCAAACAGACAGCCTAAGAGTGTTTTCACTACAAAATATTTTGTATCAAAGAACACTCAAGCTGAAACTCACTTTGATGTAATACAGTAAAATCAGCAATGTGTCATATAGGCTACTTATTGAAACCATTGGTATGATGACAAAATATCTCCAGTGAAAGTTCCCTGAATGGTGAAGGGGTCTAAAATCACTGCCAGCTACATCCTTACAGCGAGGTGACTGGATCCTGGTAGAGGCATACAGAAATTAGCAGCCATCCTCTATGAACGTTGCACAGGCCTGTCTGTCTCATTGAGCTCTAGCAAATCCTTGTGGTATGTTGGGTGCATGGGCATCAGAAGCATTTCTATTGTGGGGAGGGACAATCGGGCATGGGTCGCGTGTCCTAACGGGGGTCCAAACTAATATTTTTTTAAACTCTCAATGGCTCCGACGCCCATTGTTGGGTGAACATTTTGGCTGTAGATTGGGTAATGCCTTCTACAACATGTTTGTCAGTGGAAAAAAAGCATGTTGTTTGTATAGATATGAAGTATAATTGTAGCCAAACAGGTGATAAGAATGTACTAAATGATGGAGACCTAATAATTCTACTGGACACATGATACTTACTTTCATTATTCAGCTTTATGTGGCTAAATATACTTTAAGTCAGTTAGGTTATCTTATACTGCTAGACACTGATGAGTGGCTGGTGAAATTGCTGCGCAAATCCCTCAATTCAATTACATCTCCTCCTGGCTCAACTGTGGGCACTTGCCAATGTAAACTTTATGTAAACTTTAATTATGTAAAATGTATGTAAACCAAAGTAAGGTAAATGTCTGTTGTGGTTCAGTCTTGTTTACACTAGTGTAAAAAGGCTCCAGGTTCGTGGCTGTTGGAGCCTGACACATACTGTAGAGCCCTCCCAAAAGCTCAGCACAACTGGGACACGTTTCAGCTGTTTCAGTGTTCATGGATTACAATCTTAGGGTTTAGGTGAAAGTTAACAACAACATTCACAAATTGCAAAAAATGTCCTAAGTACTATTAAATGTAAGCTCTTTCCAGCCATATGCAGAATTCGCTGTAGAATTTGCCCAGAAATCTTTTTACCTCACAATTTGAACCAAAATCTCCAGCACCTTGTTCAATTGACAACTGTTTTTTAAATTGAAAAGATGATTTGTAGCAATAATGGTATTTCCAATGCATCCCTTCTTCCTATGTGAACAAAATTAGAAAGTGCTAAGTGAACCAAGGCTAACCTGCCTCTTCATCAAGAGCGACATCACTATATGCGCTCTGACCACACGTGCTTCACAAGGCCTGGTTTTTCAAGTGTTCTGTACTTATCCCTTTCATACAGATTAGTAAACATTGATTATACTTTGCCTGATGCAGAAAGCAGCTTTAGGTTATAAATACAGCCTAAGCAGCTAAAAGTACCCAGAGAATAAAATTATTATCTATTCTCATTCAGTTAATATTACATAGAGTACATATATCTATACATATTGAGTTCGACCAGAAAAGTGTCAATTATATATTTGCGAGAATAATGGATTGAAACCTAATAATGAATATGTGAATGTGTTGCTTTCAGTGAAGTGGAGTTTAGCATCAACATAAAGACTCCTATAGAAATGCATGAAGGTCATGAGGCTGTAGCTCACACGGATGTATGAGAGGAAGATAAGCCTCACAGCATCGACGCATAGAGAAACACTTTAAAGATGTTATTAAGCAATTATTCACTTTATTTTCTATTCCACTTGTCTCACCTCTCAAAACCATCTGTCTCTTTTCTGTCACCTTCACCTCTCTTATCTGACCTCTACATTTTCATCCTCTCTGGCCAGGAAATAAAGTATTTTCCACATCATGAAATTGAACAAAAGTGAAGTAAAATCAACACAAACAATGGCACATTATTCAGGCTCAAAGGGTATGTTTTTTGTTTTGTCATGTTCAATTCCCCTTTAACCTTCAACCCTGCTACACCAGAAACCACTCACAGTTGCGGGATTGTCAAAGATCCAAAAAATATGCATCCTTCAAGCATGTGTCGCCAAGCTATCCAATTCTTACTTCTCGATCACTGCTCATTCAACACAGAAGACCTAAGCCGGTACATTTGTAGGAGGTTTAAACATTCTCCAACTATTCGACCGTGATTTAATTCACAGGTGTTCAACCTACACACAACCTACACACAGAGTGCCTCGAGACCTGTCACAGTTCCCCCTCCGTCGTCATGTTGTTACCCACACGTACATTACGTTCACAAGATGCCAGCCTCCTTACTGTTCCTAGAATTTGTAAACAAACAGCTGGTGGAAGGGCTTTCTCATATAAAGCTCCAATTCTGTGGAATGATCTGCCAACCCATGTGAGAGATGCAGACTCAGTCTCAACATTTAAGTCTATGCTGAAGACTCATCTCTTCAGTAAGTTCTGTGGTATAGTTTAGTCTGGCCCAGGGGGCTAAAAGAGAACGGCGACACTGTAAATGAACCGCCCATGCTGGTTTGCCTGGTGGGCTCCCCTCTCTCCACTGGGATATCCTCACTCCAATGCTACCCCTGCGGTGGTTACGGTCTGCTGGTGACCCTTTGGAGGTGTGGTCTTGGCAATGTGGGTGGGTCGGAAGCATGCCTGCTTGCTCCTGCTCGAGGCTTTCCTTGTGCAGGACCACGTCATTGTCACCCCCTGTCTCAGCCCCAGATGTTTTGCTGCAATAGTTTATGTGCCGGGGGACTAGGGTTTTTCTGTCCCCAGAGGCAGATTATATATTCCTTTTGGGGTCAGAGCTGTATCAAGGTACTAGACACAAGGTATGCCCACTCTAATGTTCCTGATGTCATGTTCATCCTAGGAGGACCCAAACCCTTGGAACATGCGACAGGACCATGTGGCGTGATGACTCCTTCCTTTCCCCGTCCTGTGCCCAACCCGCTGCTGTGCTAGATCCCATGTCACTGCAGTTGATGATCACGTTTCCACCTGGCGACGCCAGCTTAAGGTCTTCCTTTACAAGACCACCAAACTGTATTGATGCTACATAAAGACTATGGTCACAGCCCACCCATCATATTTTCATTGTTTGACAATAATTGAACACTGATAAACAAAGTGACCTTATTACAATGGGCTGTGTACCTTCAGATCCCCCACCCGGTAAAGCCAGAAGAGGACTGGCAAACCCCCTTGAGTCTGGCCTCTCTCTAGGTTTCTTCCCAGGTCCCACCTACTAGGGAGTTTGTCCTAGCCACTGTGCATTACTTGTGTTGCTTGCTTTTGGGGGTCTCGGGCCGGGTGTCTGTCAAAGCACTTTGTGACAACTGCTGTTGTAAATACATTTTTGGCTTTATAAATAAATTTGATTGATTGATTGATGTTGCGCCTGTTGTTTGCTCACCACTGCCGCAACCATCTTTGTCAGTGAGTTTCCAGTCTGTATTTCAAGTTAGGTCTAGTAAATCTCCTGTAAATCGCCCGTATTGCTCAGTTCCGTGCATGCCTTTATTTATGATTAAAACATTGAATTACACAAGCCTCCTGCCTCCTACCTGAAACACTGACAGAACCATTAAAACAAGTATGCAGCATATTCATGGGAAGAAATGTACCCGTCCCAGCCACACCTCCTAGGATTATATCGCCCGATCCGGTCAGCAAAACCCACCTGGCTCTCCCTGAGAGATTTGAAGTGGACACACAAAATTCAATCAGTTCCTGCAACAATGTGATTAATAAGTCAATCAGGAGAGGTGGGGTCCTCTCAGCGAGAGCTAAGGTAGCTATAATGATCTCTGCTCTTTCCGGCCAGGCACAGGATTTTGCTACTGCCCTGTAAATTAGGCAGTCTGGATATGTAACATACAAGCCTTCTCTTGTCCCTATTTGATCTCCCTTCACTGGGAGGGTCTGCTGCCCGCTGTTGACCCAGACACCTACACTTGGACCACATCAGTGGAGAGTTACTGGGGGTCCCCTGTCCAGATTGATACAGAGCTGGAGAGGCAGATGTGGCTTGATACACTTTCGGCCCTACAAAAGGCTAACCACAGTAACTACGCAGAAAGTGACACTTAAAAGTGTTTTTTAACTTTTAACTGGCCAGCCAAATGAGTTATAAGTATATAAGTGATATTGCACAAATTGTAAATGTACTGTATTCATGAAGATATTGTTATGTCCAAAAACCATGACTGCTGATTTCACCTAAGTTATGGTAGGGTTTTCTAAGATTCACAGTCATGGTTCCCCATCAGCCATCATGTTGCGCTGGTGGTTTGCACATGGACTTGTCTTGTTGATTACACACCTCAGGTTCCCGTTTGCTAATTAGTACATGTATTTAACTTCCTCTGGTTCCCTCATTAAGTGTCGGTCATCGTTTGCAGTTTGTTTCCAGTCTACGTGCTATAAGTTATGTCTCCTGTTATTTTCCGGAGTGTTCTTTGTCTTTTTGTATTGCTATTACATGTTGTACCTCTTCAATTTCCATTTTAGTCATTTAGCAGATGCTCTTATCCCAAGCGACTTACAGTATGTACAAGGACATACCCTGTAGCATTTTAGGGTTGCTCAAGGACACAACAACATTTTGCAGACTCGAAAATCAAACCAGCAATCTTACTACTACATTTCTGACTCCCTAAACACTGAGCCATCTGAAGCGGCCCTTGAAACTTTGATTCTACGCAGCACCACTGCTTATTATCTGCCATATTCTAGCCGTGCACTATTGCGCCCCTTTGGTTTGTGTTTTCAAGTGTTTTTTTTTGCTTCTGCCCGTATTGCTCATTCTTAGGTCTTCTTCTGCCTTTATTTATTATTAAACCACTGCATCCTTCAGAGGCTTCAATTACCTGTTACTTAATGGAATTCATAATCTTAACAAGAGCCCCTGGACCACTAGTACTTCAGCAAAACAGCCCCAAAGCATCAATGAGCCACCACAATATTTTACTGTGGGTATCAGGTGTTATTCCTTATATGCAGCCCCCTTTTTCTCACCAAAGATGGTGTGCATGGCCAGAAAGTAAACGATAACACAGAATTCCTCTTATACTGTAGTTCGAATTATGCTAGGCAAAGATCAGGTGCTGCAATATGTAGATTGGGCTCAGAGCTTGTTGACATGGAGGTGGTGTCTAAAGATTTCTTTTTAAACTTGAGAATTCCCAGATTTCCCTAGACTCTGATACTTTGATTCCTCTTTTCCTCCCTCATCTTCTTCAACAAACCATGGGGAAATACGCAAATGCATCCATTTCTAGTACATTTGCAATTGTTCTTTACTTCTTTTTCATTTACAGTAGGTGATGTTTATCCATTTGATGGATGACAAGTTTTATGTTTCATGTTAGTTATAATATATATGGAGATTATATCCTATTATGAATTCACTCAAACAAGGCTTTAAATTTATAGAACTGCAACACCTGAAGGACCTGGCAGGCCATTCAGTCCTGAATGGATATTCTGTCCGTCCATCTGTCTGTTTGTAAATTGATATGTTCATCTGCCTTCCAGTCATAACTTTGATCATCATTGCATTGTTCATTTTGTCCCTATAAGATGTAAAATATGGCCTGTTGGGGCATAGTCACAGAACCATCAAACATTTTGTTGCAAATAGGTAAGAGGGTTGCAAGAAACGTGTTGAGAAAAAAAGACGAAATGAACTGCCAAACATTTGAGAAGACTCAAACGTGAAGCTACCAGGAACGCATTATCCTCCAGTGCTGTCATATTCCAGAACTGAAACCTACCTGGAGTGCCCAGTACTACAAGGTGTTCAGTACTCAGAGACATGACCAAGGTAAGGAAGGCTGAAACTAGACAGTTGTAAATGCTCCACCATGTATCTTTATTAAAAACAATAGATCTTTGTTATTCTGGTCATTTACAGTGGTTATTTTGTAGTGAGAGAAAGTAGGTATGGTGTTTTGACATTGCGTAGCTTGGCATTTGGTCAAAGGTTTTCAATCGACCTATTAAAACCGAAGAAAACCATTTGCTGATACTATGAATTGGCTATTGCTGACAGCTAAACACAATAACATTTTTATCAATATTGGATACAAAAATCCCATATTGGTTGGTCTCTAGTGTGAATGTCATTAGCAAAAGTAAAAGATAGTGTGCCGGAGTTTGGTATAGTGGACGAAGCTCCTGAACACACATGCACCCTGGTGATGGTTTTGAGCCATTCCTCACTGTCTCCCTCTTAATACCTGACTACGTAGTCTCTGATTCTACTGTCAATAAAGATTATATAAATAGGAGGGAAGCTGGCAAGCAGAAAAACACAGAAGAGAGGGAGGAAACGAGAGAATAAACAAGCTGTCTATGTTCACACCCAGGCAGAAGAGAGAGAGAGGAGACACTAGTGGAGAGTGGAAGGAAATACAATGCAATTCAAGTTCCCTTCTGTCAATTGAATGTCATGCATTCATTTAAACCTGCACTACTGTATGTAACTGTTGAAAATTTGCAAATGTCAGTTCTACCATGAAAAAATTTTGATTAGTCGATTTTAAAGAGAGATCAGTGAAGTCTTGGACAACACTACGGTGATGTCATCGGTTCAATATAATAAGAACACCTTCAAAATCAAAGGCCCGAGATATATGCATATTGAACTGTATTGTAGGCCTACGTAATGTCCGTATTCGATTTACTCTTGCTAGCGTGTTTCGTTGGTTTTGATTAGGGTCATTCACTAATGTTTCAAGGGTATCGTTTTTGTTGGTGGACAGATTCGTTAAGGTGGTTCTAATTTAACATTGTGTTCTGGTGTAATTTCAGTAATTATTAAGACGTTGATATTTCTGGCTTAACATGATTTCACCGTTCATGTCCGCGATTGTTTGGGATTTGCATCTTGTTCCTGACTTTGAGTGATCTTATGCTGCGAAACCGTGTTAATTACTTCTTTCCTTGTACTGGCATTCTGCTAACAGCACTAAAGCGATGTCATGAGTTTGGTTTTAATTACCTTTCAGAATCAAAGCCCGAAGGTATGTGCATATCGAGATGTGTATAGTTCCTTGATTGGTAAATTCTAATCAACGGCCCGGTATATCGTATTTGGCATGTAGAATGAGTGAGTTATGTGGCAAATAGAAAAAAGAATAATATTCAAATCAAAGGACAATATGTTAAATGGAGGTCCTGCTTGCTTTTGCGGATTGCTACTGAAGTAAATCTTTTGGCGAGGTTTACAAAATACTTCCTAGTCGCAATATTTAAAATTAGATTTCTGCAGTTTCTCTACAGTTTCATGTACTGGTATGTTATGGCATTTTATTTGTGTTTTGTTAGGTACTATGTAAACCATGTTGTTAACATGTATTCCTTACTGTGTAGTGGTTACCCACGTGTCTTCCTGCATTTGGTGTTCCGTACGGCCGTCACTGCAGACTTTTCTACAAAGTATTGTATATGGTGTACGGGATCATACATAGATGATATTTAGTGATGCATAAGTGATTTCATGATTTATGTTTAAAATACTGAATGGTTTCTTGGTGGGTGATGTGAACTGCTACCCTGGAAATCCAGAGATTTGAATTTGCTCAGCAAGTTACTCTGGCACAGAGTAATTCTGCTCATTAACTATGCCCTTGTATCCGAGCTGCACCAATCACATCGGTGTATCTGATATAGGCATGCCAGAGGTGTGTTAAACAGATGACGACACGACAGCTCTGCGACCTCGAAGTCATTAGTAAACACTGTAAGATCGCTATGGATTAACACCAGTTGTTTAAAACGACTTTGGCCACTACAATGAACGAGTTAGACTTGGCTTTTTGTTTAAAAGAGGAACAGAAGACGGCGCTCGAATCGTTCCTTTTTTATAAAAGGACGTTTTTGCTGTTTTGCGACCTGATACAGCAAGAGTTTTATCTACCAGTTAGCTCCGCCATAGGGGCTTTGCGAAAAACCTCTGGTGATTGGTCGTAGTGTTATCCAATTGCGTACCTTGAGATTTTCAAATGCATGCTTGGTGCCGCCCCTCGAGTTGGGTCATTTTAATTACTCGAAGCCAGACCCATATTTCCTCCGGATTTGGGTCTGGATTTTTCCAGGCTAGTGAACTGCGATACTCATTTCAAAATTCCCTTCTGAATTTTGTTTTAATTGCTGACATGTGGGGTGTGTGTGCACAGCAAAAACTCTGGTGTTAAATCAACACCCTAAGGGTTAAATCAACACTCCCAGTGTTTATATAATTCCACTTTAAACACTGGGAGTGTTAATTTAACATGTAGGGTGTTGATTTAACAACAAAAAAAAGTTTTTGCTGTGTGCATTGTTACATGGTCTGAGGGGATTTTATGACTTCTTCTGTTTATGTGTCATGGAATTCATGTGTCATGTTTTCAGTGTTACCGTGAGGCATTTACTCTGGATTTTCTAGGGTGGGTTGTGTTCTGGTGTATGGGTTTTGTACAATGTTTTCAGTGAAATTGGGTGTTCTGATTCACTGTTGTTGATCCGATTTTTTGGAGGACTGAAATGTTTGATTCTGTTCAATTAAGTGATTCGAACTGCCCATCACTGATGGATGCTCTTCAAAATTTTGCATAAATAATTCCTATTTATGTTTTATATGATGTCATGGTTTCTTAGTGGGAATCTTTGGCTGACTGAAAACTATTTCTAGGAATTTTGTTTGGAAGACAATCCCTCATTCCATTTCATGGGTGAATAGGTGGAAGTGTGGACTATCTGGTATTATGTAGGGGATATGGTATGTATTTTGTGACTTATGCATAATTGCTTTTATATTGATATGTTTGGGGTAATGTCTCACATGATGGAAAGTTGACTTGATTATTATGTATGCATGGGTGGGACACAACCGTGGGTTACTGATGGGATCGCAGCTCTAGTGTGTGTTGTCTTCCATTTCGGTTGCGAGCAGATTGTTGTCATATCTCTACCTCTGCTATGGGAGTTGTGAAGGACGTCTGTTCAGATGATGTGCGTGACAGCTTTCGAGTTACTCTGCTGCAGATATGGTATTTGATTCCAACTACTATTAGTGAAAACGGGTGGTCAGGTTGGTATGCCAGCCTATTAAAGATAAATGTGTACTTGACTAAATACATTTGAGAGACTGAGCAGGCTTCACCTGCATTGCGGTGCTGGTGGATTGGAGTGCCAGTGATCTGGTGCGTCCGTACCAATGATATGATGGTGCAAATGTGTTGCGGTTATCATGTGTGGTGTTGGCGGGTATTGCTTTGTCATGTCCCTTGTCATTTCCTCAGTCAGTCTTTCGTTAACCCTTGGCATGGTTTTTTTTCCGTGTTCGTGGTCTTTTGGATCTTGTTGAGACTGTTGTTTGCTGTGGTTATTGCAATTTTTTTGTCGGCACTATTATCCTGCGGATCCGATTTACAACATTAATTTTGTGGGCTGCGTTGCTTACAGTGGGCCTTCTTGGAATTTTTGTATCATTGAGGTTCTGTTCTGGGTGTTGGATTTGGCTTGTTTTTATTGTGAGACCTGCTAGGTGGAAAGATTATTCCGGTCAGAAATAGCCCTTGTGATTAAACACATCACCTCTCATTTCCTTTAAATGCGTATTATGAATGTGTAATGACTATCCAAACTTCAAATAAATCACATGGCTGTATTAGTGCACCTGGATTTGTACCCAGATGACAACTTTAATGGTGGAAGAAAAAGGATCTTCTTCAAAATCCGGAATTACTTTCCAATTTCTCTATTCTAGTTGCAGTAACTTAATTCTGAGCGGAAAAAAAACATCTGCTTTGTGTCTCAGACACATTTTATTAGACAGACATTATGGTGTGTCTAATACTGTTTGTTTTCCGGCATAATATATTACTTACACTGAATATGAGGTATAACGGTTCAAACATGAATATGGCTGCAGTTAATGATCAAAACTTATTTTCCACAACTTAATAAAATAGAAACACATGTACAGTAGGCTTCTAACTCTGTGAATGGAAACAAAGTCATAATCATTAAAAGTTTCACTAATGAAAATTGGAACAATAACCAATTGATCAAATTCTCCCACCCTGGAGAGAAGCGGTTAAAACCAGCACTTTTTCTTTCTGTGTCTCTTTGTCTCCGTTTGCTTCACTCATCGTCTCTCTCTACACAGCCCCCACAGCCGTTAAGACACTTCATGACACAGAATGTCTCAAACCCAACACCTCATCCAGTTTCAAACCGGGGAAAAATTTACCAATGAATAGCAATGAGAATAAACAAAAATTACATTACAAAACATACATTTTAAAACATTAATAGTGCAAAAAGTATATACTGTAGATACTACATCTAGGGCAATTGACAGTGCAGGATTTAGTCATCCCTTTAGTTTCCCCATGTGTAAGCAGCAGTGTTGATGAGGTCATGTCAGCGTGTACTGATGGTGACTTGAGTCTGAGTGCTCTGAGTGCTTTTCTCACACATAGAGCCTTCAAGTCTGGCAGAAGAATGCAGCCAAACCAAATTGGGTCTGGAAAAACCAGTGTATAACAGAAAATCTAAATCTTCTTAATGATACACCAGCCTCCACTTGTCTTAATTTGAAGATAACCTATTTTATCTGGCTTCCTGGTTTTCTACTGGTGAATTTTCAACCATACGCTTGAAGGTCATGCTTAATGGTTTCTTTGTGCAGACCAGAGGTAAATGTATGATGTAAACTGGAGAGAAAAAAAAAGATTACAATGTTTTGTCTACACTCAAAACACTACTTGTCTCCTAATAACAGTTACTTAACCAGGATAAGCGATAATGCTAAAATAACACACTTGACATTTAACAAGTCTAAACACATCTAAGCTTCTGACACAACATTTTGAACTCTGATCAAACTGTGAATCAATTCATGACCTTGATGGGAGATTCAGAATAACCCATTTATGTTCTCCAAACTGCAAATGCGTTGGACAAAATCTGATCTCAGATGAACCCAACTGGATTGTAAATACGATGGGATGCAATGGACTTAATCAATGACCGACCTGAAAGAACATGTTTTACCTGAGAGAGTCTCATTCATTCAAGTGATGTAAGGCAGGACATGGAGGTCCAGACTCAGCTCCTTACCTGAGAGCAATGGAGGTCCCATTAGCGGATCCAGAGAAGGGTCGGCTGGGCCCGAAGCTCCCCTGGTGCATGAATCGCTCATCACCACAACACAGTATCATAAGGAAAGCCCGTCTGAAGGCCCGGTTCAGAAAGGCATACAGAAACGGGTTGAGGCCAGAATTAATATAACCCAGCCACAACCAGGCAGTCCACATCTGCCAGGGCACGCTGTAGCCTATGAAGGGATCCACCACGTTGGTCACAAAGAAGGGGGCCCAGCAGAGACAGAAGCATCCCATGATGACAGCCAGGGTCTTGGCCGCCTTGGTCTCGATGCGCATGCGGCTGGAGCGGTGCTGCTCCGAACTGAGGTAGTGCTGGTGGGGGGCCTGGTAAGGGGCGGAGCCTGCCCGCTGCAGCGTGCCGATCTGACGCGCGTGACACATGGCCGTGATGTAGATGCGTTGGTATGCCAGGATCATGAGGCCCAGCGGGATATAGAATGCCACGGCGGAGCAGATGAGAGCGTACGGACGGTTCACCACAAACACACAGCTGGTGTCATTGCTACTGCTGTTGAACGTCCTCTCCTCAATCTGGAGAAAGCATGCAGATGGAGAAACAGCTGGTTAATTAGCAGATCAACATCCAGGAAGAGGCATGAACGTTCTGAGGAACCAACATCCACAAGCAACAGGTCAACCAATAACTTACAAACAAATACACGGTAACAGCCTCATGCGTATTTATTGACTTACAACAAACTGAACGGGTGACATATTATCTGTGTGCTTAAACTGGTAGCTGTGGATTGTGCTTAAAGCTGACTCAAGTGTTTAGATCTAAGAGCATGAGGCTGTGTGCTGGAATTCTTGTGTGCATATTTCAAAATGGTAGTAGCACTGGTAAATTAGCTTTAGCCTACAGTGGCTTACTTGGAGGACAGGTGACAAAAGATTGGACATTTTTTAAGGTTTTAAAGAACAAAACGTATGGTAAATTTATTTTTAGAATTTGCTCTCTACATTGAACGTGGGCATGAATAGATCATGGTTTAAGTAGCTCAAAATATATATGTATATACCAGCCGCGGTCGGTGAATCTCCGGTGCCGAGCGTAATACGAGCCCGTCCTCCCCAATTAAGATCCACCGACCGCGGCTGGTATATATACTAGAAATGTTATTAAAATAAAAGTGTTAAATGTTTGTTGGGTTAACCGTATCCTTCAGGTAACATCAGTCCTCTTCACATTTGGAAGGGTCAGTAAGACTTAATTGAAAACACAGCATATAAAAAATAATTTAATGAGTTTGCCTGCAGAGCAAACGTCTATATGTGATAGAGGCATTAGACTGTCTGGCAAAAGTTGCTTCTAGACTTACAACATCTTCTATGCCGATGGTATGCCAGCTTTGCATGACGGGAAGGAATGAGATGAAGAAGGGAATAACCCAGCATCCTCCAAGCATCAGGGTCACTCTAACAGGAGTCATCTTATTTCTATAGACCAGTGGCTGGCAGCAGATTGCATAGTACCTATCACCGGAATATAACAACATAAACAATCAACACTATCTACCTTTGACATGTTTAGTCATTTAGCTGACGCTCTGATCCAACGTTAATGATTGCATTACATCCAACTGAGGAAAAAATTCCTAATCTATCTACAGTACATGTCGCAATTATCTATCTAATACAGTATGTGCATTTCAAAATATTGCAGATTTTCACTGGTTCCTAATTCCTTATTAATTAAGACAATTTAATTAGTTGCATATCCAAGTAACAAACTAAACGGACAAACTACTGTATTCAGCATGTAGAAGTATTATAACGACCAGTTCAGGCTTGCCGTCATGTTTTCTATTTCCAGCCAGGGACGCTGAAAGTGTGATCGATCCTGTGAGGAAGCATGCATCTGGGTTGTGTCTGGAGCGAAGTGTTGAGTAAGAAGGTGAGATATTGCACAGGCTTTTGACTCTTTATGGCAGGTTGAGGAAAGGACAACCTGGATCTAATTCATCAACCATGACAGGCCGCCATATGCTCATGGACAAAGGGGGCGCTAAATAAGTTCCAAGACCAGCAGCAAAGCTATAAAGCATTCTGTAGCTTGGCCAGAGGTGTAGGGCTATGAGTCTGAATGGATGCATCGAAGTTACTTGGATAGAGTCTTGGAAACAGCTTTAAGCAGCTGCTTGATACACGTCCACAGGTGTATATGAAGGGATATTTGTCAGTGGGCTCACTCCTTACCGGTCCAGCGCGATGCAGCACAGGTGTAAGATAGATGCAGTGGTCAGAAGTACGTCCAGCGAAGTCCGAACCAGACAGAAGATCTCCCCGTACCTCCACTGACCTGTGGTCAGTTCAATGGCTGCAAACGGCATGACAACCACAGCAACCATGAGGTCTGCAAAGGCCAGCGACACTATAAAGTAGTTTGTCTTTTTTCTTCTGAGGGGATAAAGGGAGCAGTGTTATTTTCATTTCCAGAAATGTACACAAGATGAATGCAAAGATAATTTCCCATTGTGTTATTGACCTTTCAGAATTGCGGACTTGATCTAAAAAAAGGCAGTGTGTGATGTAGAAACAACAGCTTATTTGATCATTTCTTTTTCTTTACATGATTTTGTGTTCTATAAACAAGTGTGCGTAGATGTGGTCAAAGCCTGGATGTAAAGGATAAAGATAATGTTCTCTGGTGACACACTGAATGTGACCTGCAGCATGTAAAAGTAAGTGTGCTCACCGAAGTTGCCTGTCCTTGCAGAGGGCCACCATGACCAGCAGATTCCCTAGGACAGTCATGATGATGATGATGGTGAGGAGGACGGTAAGGATGACGCTCTTCAGCAGGTTCAGTCCATGCTCCGCATTTACCACTTCATTTACTAAACTAGACAAGCAGACAATAAAGATTATTCACTCTGTTAAGGTCATTGTCATAACATCATTACAAATATGAACACATATTATTTCATGGGATTGAAGGATATTTTTAGCGGGCACATTTTTAACGGGCGCCTAGTGCACTCTGGGTCTTTTCTAAATTCAGACAATTGTCAGTGTTTTGCTCTTAACGCATTCTGTTCAGAGGAATGTTCTGTTCCACAAATTACCTACAAAACACAATATGTTCTTAGAACTAACTGGCTGTTTTCTCAGATGTAGAAATACTTACAATATGAGTAAAAAAAATCCTCTTTAGGAATTTCTTTAAGATTGGGAGTTACCAACTAATGATTTGAAAAAAATGTAAAGTATAGTACGAGTCCAGAATTGAATTTGGGTATGTACATGTCTTTTATAGGTATTTTATTTTCCTCCACTCCCAATTTGTCATGTCCAATTCCCATTTTACTGTGTCATTGACGACCCCTTAGAAGATGCTGGGTGGTCAAAGATTGATCACATGCTTCCTCCTAGCAAGTGTCATCAAGCCTGCCGATTCTTATCACTGCTTGTTCAACACAAAGGACCCAAGTTGATACAAGCGTGGGAGTTGTTTTTTGAAAATATGTTCTCATACCTTTTAGACAAAACTGGAATTAGTGTTTATAGAATTTAATCAATTATTTTGTCATTTGGCATTATCAAATAAGAGAGCATACATATTGAAGTAAGATTGCCAATGTGAATTCACAAACAGAATTATAAGTATGAATGTAGACCTTTCACAACACATTCATGGAATAATACAACCAGTGGTGTAGTGCAGGGTATACGCAGGTATACGGCGTATACCCACTTCTTGTTAACTCGGCACTGCGTATACCTACTTCTAAATTCCCTCTGATGTGCATAATTTAGTAGCTAATCCAATCTCATGTGAATAAAAAAATCGTAAAGACAGTGATGCAGTGGTCCATTGATTCCCCCACACGCACGCACCATATTGGGCTAACAGGTACCATCAATCTGACAATGCCCAACGCACCGTGATAAAGATAGTTTGATGTTCGATATTTGACAGATTTTTGGACATTCAAAGTTCAATAGCATGCAAGCGATATAAGCTGGAAACCTAATTTTACTCTATTTTAAAAAGAAAAAATGTTAACAACATTGCACTGGCCTTGTTTTCCCGAATTCTAACCAAAGATATACAATAAGACGAGATATTTTTTGCAGCGTTGTAGGCACTCTGCACTTAGTCAATGCACGTCGCAAGGGACCGTTAACAAAGTGCATCACCACATTTTGCACACAGGTCATAAATTCAATAATTCCCTGATCACACGACCTAGATAATTCATATCAATGTAGTATCCTTGAAAGGAATTGGCCACACATTGCACACCATTAAGTTTATTAAAAAAATGTTGTAAACTTTTTAACAAGTTGATATAAGTGCAAATAAGGCTTTGAAATTCAATAGTTTCAAGGTCACATGACCTAGGACTAGGTAGTTCAAATCAAGGTACTATCTTTCAGAGTGACAGGCCACACATTGCACAGCCTGTATTATTCATTAACAAGTTGATATAAGTGCTAGAAACGCTTTGAAATTCAATAGCTTTGAGGTCACATGACCTAGGTAATTCAAACCAAGTTAGTAAAAACAGCATTGTTTTGAGTGAGCCATTATGCCAGATATTTTATTACATGACTTCAAGTCCAAACATTTACCCTCCAGTGTAGCGGATGGCCTTCTGAGATCTACTCGCCAACCTGAAAATCTAATCACATTTGGCAATTGTAAAATGTATATATTTTTGTTACGTGTATATCATTTTTTATTAGTCACTAAGGATTAGTTCGACTAAGGAATAGTCACTCAGAACTCATGATTATTTAGTTATCTCTTCACTTAACTCAAAAGTTAAGTGATAATATGCAGATACTAGGCCTACTGGCCCATTTTGTTGTGAACTAATATGCAAGACTAGTCCTACATGTCACTGTTAATAACACAGAGCGTTCTTCCTTTGCTGGGACACTTAAAAAAATATTGGGGGCATACATTAAGAGTATACCCACTTCTCCAGGCACCACTACACCACTGTATACAACTCAGAGAGCATAAAATGTGTAACGTGTGACTCTATATGGTATTGATGGTTCCATAATTGCAAACATTAGGGGCTGGCTTCACAGACAAAGATTAAGCTTAGTCCTGTAAATCAACACAAATTTTACAATCAGACAATCTTACATGGAAAATGCTGGGCCTTTTCTTTGAAGCAATGCCTATCTGCCTGAGCTCCTTATCTCTAATAGTGGTTATATTAAATATGTTCTGGAAATGAGAACCTGGTCTCAATTGGGCTGTGAATAAATAAAAGTAAAATATTAAAAAATATTGAAATCCTGGCCACATGCACACAGCCAGGGGTACATGCCCACTAAAATGTTATAAACAATGTAATGTGGTCCCCCCAATAATATGAACATTTTGTGAAAAATATATTATGTCATATCAAACTCACTCCTACACCCTTGCACAGAGCAGGCAGGAAGTAACCATTCATTTAGAACACAGCTGCCCACAAACTCCAATTATAATGCCCAAATTAGTGGATACAGAGTGCAGACAATGACAGTGGTAGAGAGAAAAAAACATTAAATGGACAAGAGGCACAACATTAGAAAGATGTTCAGTGGTCTGGTGTATTGGTGCTGTCTGGTACACAGGATAGTATCATTTAGAAGGACAGGATCGATTCCAACTTGTCAACATCCTCTCCTCCATAATCAATAATTACACTCATTTAGCTTTCAAGTGAAGTGCACATTATCTAATAGTTTTGACACATGTAATAAATATTTAACTAAGTCTTTCTATGCTTGTGAATTGCCGTAAGGAGGAAAACAATAAGGAACCAGCTCAATATGATGAATATGAAGGTCTTGTAATTTATCCCTGTTGGCAAATTTGACATAATCTGAGAAATGCCATTGGTTGATGGCTATAAAATCTTATAGATACTTATTAAACAATAAGTGGAATTTATAACATGTAAAAATAATTGTCAGCTGTTTTTTCCCATTACCAGGTAAATCTGACTGAGAACATATTCAAATTTTCAGCAAAGATCACTGGCCTACCCTGCTGGCCCCAAGGTTCATTGTTGACATTAGAATAGGGCTAAGGAGGTTCGCACAACAGTCTACGTCATGATAGTCATGGGTTCGAGCCTGACTATGGGTTCCCTAAATTTCCCCGGGCCTCCTATACGAAGCAGCGCAAATTAGCATAGCACTGCCCGGGATTTGGGTTTGATAAATCAGATTATCTATCCTACCAAGTCGCTCTCCAGCAACTCCTTGTGTCCACATTGGACACCTGTGGGTTCAATTGCGGAAGTACAGTTTGTGAACATAATCATCCTGTGCATTATCAAACTAAATACTTCCGTGTTGGATTCACATTGCGAAAGGAATCGGCGGCTAGGCGACATGAGGTTGGATGAACCATGTGCGCGCCCTTCGCCATACCACAGATCTGTCCAGGGAGTTGCAGGGTTGCAGACAAGGTAGGATTAGAGGGAATTGGGGGGGAGAAAAAGTATATATGCCATGGAATGCTACATGTGTACCAGACCATCTGATCTAAAATGTAGCATTCTATGGCATACATATAAAGAAAGAATATTATTTGCCATTTTGAGATTTACAGTACTATGCAAAATCTTTCACCCTACAGTAGGTAATTCACGCTATGCCCTCAGGGAGGTGTCTGATTGGTCACAAAGCAGGTCAATGACCCCAAACACACGACCAAGGCCATTAAGGACTATCTTCTGTGAAAAGAACAACAAGGAGTTCTGCAACAGATGGTATGGCCTCCACAGAGCCCTGATCTCAACATCGAGGCTGTCTGGGATTACCTGGACAGACAGCAGGGACGTCACCAAGAGGAAGACAGCGGGGCCCATGGCCCACCTGAAAAAAATCGCCACCCCCCCACTCCAAAAAATATATATATACATCTTTTTTATACAGAGAATATCAATGGAGACCCATGTCTCTTTTACAGCTGAGCCCTGTAATACAAAATAAAAAATATATACAACAAAATATAAATATAAAATAATTGTTAACTGTACCAGTATAATAAGCAACCAAAGTATATTAGTGTGCAATTCCTTAACTCTAATTTTGACATAGTTTTCGACTAGCCTATATATTATAACAGCAAAATAGTATTCTTAAAATTCAGTTGTGGCATTTGGTTTTGGTGTGCAAGCCCAAGATTTTAGGTGGCCTAATCTGGCCACCCCTATGAAACATTTCTGGCGGTGCCAGAATAAAACAAGACAGCCAAAGTCTGTAGACTAAGCAATTATGGCAATTTCTCCAAGATGCTTGCAACAGTCTACCAGCTGATTGTGGTATAAACTGCACAACAGTGTACCTAAGAGTATTGGTACAAGTTTAAGGGCAAAGGGCGGTCAAACCAAAAATATATTTGTGTTTATGTTTTTTTGTGGTTGATGCTAGTTTACCGTTTTGATTCCACTTTCCAGTATCTGTTTTATATTTAGGAACTTTTAATTTCACTATTTTTGAGAGCATCTTCAGTTTACAGAATTATACACAGTACTGTTATCATACCACCAAAATAAATGCAGTTCTTTCATAGGAAAAAATCAGACTTTTCATTTTGCTCCACTGTCCTTACTGTTGAGGGGGAGAGTCTGTGGCCATCACTCTTCATCTGCATGGAGGTTGCTAGAGTCCTCCACACCAGACGCCTTGGCCCTGAGGAAACACAACCAGGCCCATTTATGACAGCTCCAACAATAACACTGGGAATGATTCAAACCCACATTTATAATACTTTAGCATGTTAATGTGACCCACTCTACATATCCGGTATACATGACTGTACAGAACTATTCTGTAACAGTAAACATGAAGTCAAGCAAAGTCCAGGAAAATGATGTTGTCTTTAAGCCAACAGTTATATAGTTAATGTCATAAAGCATAGACTATCTACAGTGACGTTTACCTCACGCTACAGTATTATGGTCCCTATGTCAACACAATGGTCAACGTTTGGGAAGAAGTTTCCTTCCGAGAAGTAAACTTCCTTGAAGTAGACTTGATATAAGACAGCTACAGTAGGTAACTACAGGCTAAGAAGCGCTTTCCGGATTGAAATCAACAAGTACATTCTGAAGCCATCAGATGTCCACAAAACAGTTGAGTGAGAGCAAACAGAGGTCAATGGATGCAGGTGTCTGTACTGCAAGCATATGTCCCATACACCTCCCCTCGACACAAACCAATTGACATGACAATGCATACAGAGACATGCATGTACCCACACACCTTGCAGAACAAACACTGCTAATGAAATGAGAAAATATTTGCACTTTCTGTATGCAAGGATGTAAAAGAAAACAGATATAGTTTGTCAGATATATTTACATATACATATACATATATAGGTCTCATTTGACAGATGGCAAGTTGAGTTGAATAAAATGACTTCCCCACACAACACAAGGAAGGAAGAAGCATTTGGGCCCAATATTATTAACAGGGAGTCCTCTGCGGCTTCCCACCCCAGCTTCCAGTGAGAGAGCAGTGGCTCCAGCTCATACAGTGTTTCTGCCTGGAGCCACTGCAGGATGAAGTACTGTATGGGGCGATAGATGTAGGAGTAAGCTGAGATCTGGTATAATACATGAATGTACTGAGGTATTTGCCATTCTACGGTACTAGACTCCTCATTGATTGAGATCGCACCATAATCACTGCTCTTCAAAAGAAAAGCATGCCTACCATTTTGTATTTCACTTTAATCTGCATGGCTTTAGTACTCTATGAACAAATTCTGATGGAATGATGAACCATTCCAGAGCAAAGATATATAATCACAAGTAAGACAGTACAACCGTCATTGTAAGGCATTCTATGAAATATCCAGCACCAAAAAACTGTTATAAAAATCAAGGACAATGTCAGATAAATATATCCATTGAGCGCTGCTTTTTAATGAATAAACTGAGATGTTTGTCCATGTTAAGCTTGACCCTACGCTGGAACACAAAGTGCACTTCTTACAAGTAGGAAAGGCATTCCATAGCCATAAGTACTAGACACGCTGATGGAGTCATAGCCTATTTCACAATGCACGTCATTGTGTTTAAGCTCTCTCTGGGAATATCCATCCTGTATGCTTTTTGTATTGAAATACCTCAGAGAAGTACATAACTTCTCATTCCATGAAAACAGTCAGCTTTGAGCAGAAGACCTGTCTGAAGCCATCAAAATGAAAAAATGTTTGGAGTCAAAAGTCCTCAGCAATGAGCTCTAATAGTTGAGAACAGTAATGTTTCCAAAACACTGCAATCCTGTAAAATAATTGCAATCCTTGCAACCAATGCAGTATATGCTCATGGCCACAAACCAAAAGGATTGATGGTAAATTGATAATGACCATGTGATTATAGTTCTTTGGAAAGTCTTAGTAACCGAGTCCATAAATAAGCTAAAGTGACAAGAATCTCAGAACTAAATAGCTCACCGCTATGATATGTAGAACTGTCCCTGACCATAGATTACAAAAATACAAATTACTAATAACATTTTGGGGTGGTGTTGGTGTGTTGGTGTTGGGGTGGGGAGTATGGCTTACTTGGAGGGTTGTGGAAAAATAAGAGAATCTGCTAAATTACACAAATGTAAATGTTGTAGTACAGTATATGGTTAATGCTCTTGTCAATAGTTTGGATGCTAAAATGGCCTGTGCTAATATTTTTAGCACGTTCTAAGGCTGATACTGTTGATCATGCTATTTTGTTTAAAAAATGTTGTTGAAGTCTTATTCATCCCAAAGGTGTTCAATGGCATTGAGGTCAGGGCTCTGTTGAGGGCCACTCTAAATCCTCCACACCAACCTCATCAAACAATGTCTTAATGGACCCGCTTCCCCAAACTGTTGGCAAAATTTAGAAGCACCCAGTTGTCAAAAATGTTGAAGTATCTTGTAGCATTAAGATGACCCTTCATTAACTAACTAAATAACTAAATATCTAACTAACTAACTAACTAACTAACTAACTCGCTCACTTGCTCACTCGCTCGCTCACTCACTCATCAACACTCAGGTGTGTGATAAAAGAATCCAAGATGGTGTAGGTAATGTTTGTGGTAAGGGTTGGGTAGAGGTAAGTCTCCGTCTTTAGCTATATTTATGTTTGCTGTCTTATATTTTTTGCACACTACATTATTCATCTAAATATGTTAGGTTTTGTAATTAAAAGAGATGCCAGAGAAACATAATTATTGAATTTAGAGACATACATTCTCAATACACAATGGAACAGCATGCAACACCACCAGATATCAGATCAAAACAAAAGGGTAAACAAAACCCTCAAAAAAGAAAGTATCATCTACCGATACAGATGATTTACTTACCAACAAGATTAAGTACTGCTCTGGCTGCTATCCATACAATAATTAGAAGCCTGTGTAAAGAATTTCAGGGTCGCCAAGATACAGTGGGGCAAAAAAGTATTTAGTCAACCACCAATTGTGCAAGTTCTCCAATTTAAAAAGATGAGAGAGGCCTGTAATTATCATCATAGGTACACTTCAACTATGAGAGACTAAATAAATAAAAAAATCCAGAAAATCCCATTGTATGATTTTTTATGAATTTATTGGTAAATTATGGTGGAAAATAAGTATTTGGTCAATAACAAAAGTTTGTTTTGTTGGCAATGACAGAGGTCAAACATTTTCTGTAAGTCTTCACAAGGTTTTCACACGCTGTTGCTGGTATTTTGGCCCATTCCTCCATGCAGATCTCCTCTAGAGCAGTGATGTTTTGGTGCTGTCGCTGGGCAACATGGACTTTCAACTCCCTCCAAAGATTTTCCATGGGGTTGAGATCTGGGCACAGGCTAGGCCATTCCAGGACCGTGAAATGGTTCTTTTTACGAAGCCACTCCTTTGTTGCCCGGGCAGTGTGTTTGGGATAATTGTCATGCTGAAAGACCCAGCCACGTTTCATCTTCAATGCCCTTGCTGATGGAAGGAGGTTTTCACTCAAAATCTCATGATGCATGGCCCCATTCATTCTTTCCTTTACACGGATCAGTCGTCCTGGTCACTTTGCAGAAAAACAGGCCCAAAGCATGATGTTTCCACCCCCATGCTTCACAGTAGGTATAGTGTTCTTTGGATGCAACTCAGGATTCTTTCTCCTCCAAACACAACGAGTTGAGTTTTTACCATAAAGTTCTATTTTGGTTTCATCTGACCATATGACATTCTCCCAATCCTCTTCTGGATCATCCAAATGCTTTCTAACAAACCTTAGATGGGCCTGGACATACTGGCTTAAGCAGGGGGACACGTCTGGCACTGCAGGATTTGAGTCCCTGGTGGCGTAGTGTGTTACTGATGGTAACCTTTGTTACTTTGGTCCCAGCTTTCTGTAGGTCATTCACTAGGTCCCCCCATGTGGTTCTGAATTTTTTGTGATAATTTTGATCCCATGGGGTGAGATCCTGCGTGGAGCCCTGGATCAAGGGAGATTATCAGTGGTCTTATATGTCTTCCATTATCTTATAATTGCTCCCACAGTTGATTTCTTCACACCAAGCTTACCTATTGCAGATTCAGTCTTCCCAGCCTGGTGCAGGTCTACAATTTTGTTTCTGGTGTCCTTTGACAGCTCTTTGGTCTTGGCCATAGTGGAGTTTGGAGTGTGACTGTTTGAGATTGTGGAAAGGTGTCTTTTATACTGATAACAAGTTCAAACAGGTGCCATTAATACAGGTAATGAGTGGAGGACAGAGGAGCCTCTAAAAGAAGAAGTTACAGATCAGTGAGATCCAGAAATCTTGCTTGTTTGTAGGTGACCAAATACTTGTTTTACCCAGGAATTACATTCATTAAAAAATCCTACAATGTGATTTTCTGGATTTCTTTTTCTCATTTTGTCTCTCATATTTGAAGTGTACCTATAATGAAAATGACAGGCCTATCTCATCATTTTAAGTGGGAGAACTTGCACAATTGGTTGCTGACTAAACACTTTTTTGCCAAACTGTATCATAGAGTTCAGTCAGGCTGAAATCCTCTCATTACAGAAGGATAACAACTCTCCCTGCCAATATTAAAACCATAGACTCAAATACAAATAAGTTAATGGCTGAAAATTGATCGATGTAGGAATCTCTGATGGATTTACAATCAAGGGAAATTAAAGACAACTTAATTTTCTCAGTTATTCCAGAGAACCCAGGCACTGATAACCCTGAAACTGTGGTAAAGAACTTCCTACATACTGCCCTTAAAATACCAACTGACACTGTTAACAAAATAATCTTTCAACAGGTGCATCAACTACAAGAGAAACAAAAAGAGATGGAGACGATAATTCAAGAACGAAATCTCCAACATAGGAATTGAACTAGGAAAAATATCACAAAAATTGCTACATCTTATGGAATCCTTCATGACTTACCTGAAAATATTTTGGAAGAGACAACCAAATATTTTAAAGATATATTTTTGATTCAGTATCTACTTGACCCACTAAATGAGGAAAACTGTGGAGATTCTTTTTCCTAAAAAAGAGGAAAAAGGTAAGGAAAACATCTCAGTAGATGAGCTCCTGGAAGCTATTGAATCTTTTCAGGATGGAAAATCACATGGGACCACGTTTCTAAAACTTGCAGTGGATTTGTGTCAGAAGTGGCATACGGAAGAAATATAGGACGTGCATACGCAAAGAAACATTCAGATTTATAACACTGTGCGCATGCACGTCCTACGCCGTTTTCCCTTTTTAAATAACAATCAACTCTAATACGTGGCGCAGCTTTTCCGGTTACATGTTAAGCCCATAGTTGACCAGAAATAGTCAGTGAAACGCCCCAAATTAATATTAATTGATTGAGAAATCATGGCAAACACAGAGAGAAAAAAAAAGCAACTTCACTCAATGTGAAATAGAAAATATTGTTGGCGAGGTGGAAAAAAGGAGGAAAATGTTGTTTGAAGGGCACAGTGTGCCTATTACTAATGCCTAAAAGGCGTTGGAGTGGCAAAAGGTTGCAGACGCTGTGAATGCCGCAGCCTCAGAAAGCCAGATCGTGGCCGAAAAAAAAGTGGTTTAGATATCAATCGATGTCAAAAAGCGTCTAGCGCTTCATCGTGAAATTGTGTCTGCCACGGGTGGGGGAAGATTGGTTACATTAGAGCATTCTCATTCGGTGCGCATGTGTATATGGCAACATAAGTGCAGTCAACAGCACCGATTACATTGGGAAACCGGACATAGCTGCAAATTGTGCTTTTTTGGTTTGCCTGTTCACCCGCCGTGTACGGAAACTTCATGTTATTAAGGCTATTAAACCGACTAACCCGCCTGGCATAACCCGGCTAAGGGTTGGCTGAGATATCCCTGACCTGTCAGTCAATTCCACCTGGAAAATGCCAGTCGCCAGAAATCCTGTTATGAGTTTTATGAAAGGCGCCACTAAATAATATGCATTATTAGGCTATTATTATTATTATCTTCTAACAGCACAAGATCAGCCATTGAGCATCATTACGCACTGTGATGGCATGGCTTTTTATAACCATCCATTTGATTGTTTCTGATAATCTACAGATGCTGTTATTAATCTAATTGTAATTGGGAAATAGTTCTGCACAAATGGAATGTCTTGCACCTTTGAAAATGATTAAGACATGCGTCACGATGGCAATAAAACGAACTAAATGCATATGCATATGAACACTGTGTTTCTGTAGCTGATTACGACATTTATACTATAAAAACAACTTTCCCCAATGGACAATAAAGACTATCTATCTATTATCAATTCATTATCTATCTATCATCATCTATTTATCTATCTATCTGCTCCGCCAGACAGAGACATCGACAAGAATATCTGTTTTAAACATGATTTTGTTCTGTTTACCGTCTTATTTATGAGGATGAATTACATAACATGCCAAAATAATTACAGAATATATTTATGTGTTATTTTTGCAAATATGTCTTCATTTGCATTTACATTACAATCTTGTTTTATTTTGTTTGATTTTCACTGCAGGCTGTTAATTGTAAGCATGGTTTGGTGACATTTTCATATTATTAATGAAAGGCAGTATTTCAAGTTTGATTACACAACGCTCAGCAGTTTCAGACAGATCTACAGTAGCCTACGTGTTTCATCCTTCTGCCGGCAGTGTCGCTATTTCTCATTTCACCCGTTTATGTGCGTATGCCTGGGTCAGAGTTGCTGTGAAGGACCGCACATTTTCCCGTCAAGTTTGCTTTTTATAAATCCCAATTATTGCATAGAGAGTAGCGTATGTCTTCTTTTGTGCGTATGCCACATTTATAAATGTGGCCCCTAGGCTTGATGGTATCCCCATAGAAGTATATTCAGCTTTGTTTGAAGAAATAAAATACTTTATTAGAATGTTTTAACTATTTTTATAAGAAATTAATATTATCTGCAACTCAGCAATAAGGTATAATATCCCCTTTGCTAAAATAAGACCCTGATTGTATTAATGAGTTCCTTACTCTTTAAAAACTCTACAATGTTGCGATACAAAAATTTTGGCCAAGTGTATAGCTCTTAGAATGAAAGTAATTATATCTGAAATTATACACCCTGATCAAACAGGTTTTACACATGGCCCATATATACAATTTTTGTATATTTCGACATATCTGTACATATATGTGATGATGTTTCCACCATATATATACCAATATCTGACATAAGTATACATACATATATGGCCATATTCTGAATGTCAATATGGGATACACTTAAAAATGATTTTACCAAATATTCCATTGACATACATGTCATACCCCTACTTATCATCACATATACAGTACTGTATATAACATCAATATCTCACACATAAGCATTCATTCTTGTTTAAATTTGTAGTTTGTCGTTGAATTATTTGTCGTTGAATTATTAACTGACATAAGGCAATAATAAATTTAGCAGTATTTCTATATGATTTATTTACATAATCACATCTGTACATATGTACAGGTCCTTCTCAAGAAATTAGCATATTGTGATAAAGTTCATTATTTTCCATA